>JAHWFO010004152.1:0-40637 GCA_023313115.1 Rhysida immarginata | reverse complement strand
AGGATGCCACTGCTAGTCTAAATAATTTCTTACTCACGTAATCTTACTTCCGATGTACACTTGATGTTGTTGCAATTTCAAATCTTCTCTCGATGTGTTGAAGCAAAACTTGGCCATTCATCACTTTGTGCAGTCTAGCGGTCGCCGATTCTTCTATTTACTTGCTTCCCATTTGCTCAATACAGCACGGAGCTAATGGAGTGCTTCCTCTGTCGTCTTTACACTCTTTTTCAATAGTCTGCTAACTCTCCATTATCTCCAGTTACTGATCATTTTTAAAGATTTTCAAGAAATTGTTAAGTACTAAGAACTCTCTTTTCTAAGAAAAGCCTGAATAACAGGAATTCTGTGCATTGTTAGACATTGAAACTTATCCATATTGCATCTTCATTTTATGTTCATTGTTATAATTCTTGGAAAGATTGCTTTAAAATTGCATCATCATTCTGTGCTCATTGTTATTGGTGAATTGCGCGTTGATACCATTGTTGATGCGAACACGATGGGCCTATTGTTGCACAAACTTTGCCTTGCATTGTTGGTCATGATATATATATTGTTGGTCCATGCAGTGTGTTTGTGAATTGCGTGCTGATACCATTGTTGATACCTATTGTTGTACAAACTTTGCCTTGCATTATTGGTCATGAGATATTTCTCATTAATATGCCTTGCCATAACCATGAATATCGATTTTTTATCGATATTTATTATTTTTCCGAAAACTGAGGTAGACAGTGACCTTCCTCATGCTTTGAAGGTCAAGTATGCAAGCTTTCATCAAGATCGGAATAAAACTGTAGATTTGTATAAAAAACAAACCCATCCACAAACATCATTCTTTATATTGACCGTTTCGAAAACAAAACAACGCGTCACAGGAAACCATGTGACCGATCCTACGAAAGCCCTTACTAACTTCCGTTTTAGAGGATTTAGTGCATGTAACTACAGTGTAGTTTAAATTACAAGTGTATATACAATTATTAGGCGATTTTTCTGTTTAAATTATGTCAAGCAGATATTTTAAAAGTTTGAACGGCATAGCCAGCGAACGATATAAGCAGAAATTAATGTTTGAAGAGCACAATTTGCCAGATCCCATGGATGATATGTTAGAAACGTTTTTCAAGAACGACGTGAATTCGTGGCCTACAGTAACATCATTCGATCTGTACGATTTCTTTGTGAAACGAATATGTTTTTACACCAAGGATGACTATAATTATCTTGTAAGTGGGAAAGTAAAAGAAATCCTCGTGTATCGTGTCAAGGAGGTACAGGTGAGTGAACGATTTAAGCCTATTGATTTATCATGCTAACTTTAATACAGTTTTTACAAATTGGGTTCATACAGTTTTACATGAATTTCATACATTTCTAAATAAATTTAGTACAATTTTAAATGAATAAAATACTATAAAATGAATTATATTTTAAGAAATTTATGCGAGAAAATAAATAACGAAAGTTCCGTGACGGTGTACGTTGAATGATGGGCGGCCAGGCCGACATGAATGACCGTCCGTTAGCTGAAGTTCATCTTCACGGAAATTTCGTGATTTTTTTTTCTCGGATAAATTTCTTAAAATATAATTCATTTAAATCCTATTAAATTCATTTAAAATTGTATTAAATCTTTTTAGAAATGTATGAAATTTATTTAAAACTGTATGCAATTTATGTAAAACTGTATGAACCCAATTTGTAAAAACTGTATTAAAGTTAGCACGATAAATCAATAGGCTTAAATCGTTCACTCACCTGTAGCTCCTTGACACGATACACGAGAATTTCTTTTACTTTCCCACTTATAAAGTAATTATAATCATCTAATGAAGAGTATATAATTATAATCATCTATTTAGAGTTTTTCATTTGTTGAATGATGAGCGGCCAGGCCGACATGAATGACCGCCCGCTAGCTGAAGTTCATCGTCACGAAACTTTCGTGATTCTTTCTTGCCTAAATTTCTTAAAATATAATTTCGATAATATGATAAATCATTTACATATTAATTAGGTATGTTACAATAATAAATTCAGAACATAAACGCGATGGGGCTGATCGATGTCAGCCGAGAAAATTAGGGGATGCTACACGGGATTTTTACCGATTTTAAATAACACTTTGTTTAAATAAATATAATGCGTGTTTTAGTTCAGTGTAAACGGAGTTTAATTATTAAATTAAATAAAAAAAATATTTTTATTGTAACCTTGTTTTAGTCAATTTACTGTAAACTTTTTATTATTTAATTCAATTACAGAAAGCAAGCTTGTAACATAAACAAATAAAACAAACGTAATGAGAGTAACACTTAACCGTCGTGTATTAATTAATTACACTGTAATTAAACTAAAATAAATACAATAATATTAAAAATATTTATTCTTCCGTATTTCTGTCCTGAGGGGGTAAAATAGTATTAAATTCATTTCAAAATGTATTAAATCTATTTGATACAACACAACACTTCACTACACAGTATTGTTTAGCATGGAAAAACGGCGACGCCGGAAGTGTGGCTGGGCTTCAGAGGCCAACTGATGTCGCTACCGCCACCTACATAGAGCTTTCCTCGAAAGGGTCAATATATAGATAGAAGATAGATTAATACAACTGACTGGTAAAGTTTCGTATCACTTATAAGGGCAAGCCAAAATGATGGGCCCGATTTTAGAAGACTACTCTGTGAAATCTAAGGAACAGAGGCGTCGCTAAGGGCGGCCAAGGTGTGCAAAGTACACGGCCGCAACGAATTAGGAGCGCTAAAAAGCTAAACATGAAAAATTTAACACGGGCGCAAAAAAGCTAGCTACGTCACTGCTAAGGAAAACATGGTATTGTGAGACATATGCTACGAAAGATAAACGTTCAAAGTTATCAAACACATACTTCGAACATATACTTCAAACACATAACATCACATCACATCAGAGCACGGGTGTTCTATGCGAGCGCCTTGCGTAACCCGACACATATCAAACCGATAGCTATCTGCAGTTTTTCAACTTTTTTCTGTTGTTTTGAAATAAAGAGGTGTATCAGAAAGGATTTTTCCCGCAGATTTCCAAAATTACCTTCAAAATTTCGTAACACGTCAGGTTTTATTACAAATCACGAAAATGTCAAAAAGTAAAAGAACGTAATATTTTAATGACATTCCTATATATCAATGTTTGAACCGTGTGAAAAATGTTCTCTGAAGGAATGGAATGATTGTGTAACTAATAGATAAACATAAATACATATTTCAAAGCAAACATATCTAACATTCACTACTGATCTCTTCTTAAAACTTCATCTTTTTGGATTTTCTTCGGTGTTCTGCCGTACAGTCTCTTTTCAGCATCCAACAATAGTCGGCCATCATATTTACAGTCCATTTGCCTTGGTATCTTTTTTCCCGTCACTTTAATGTCCTGATGGAAGCGCTCCCCATGTTCTTCCGTAAAATCACAAAGATTGTCAGGAAAGTAATTTAGATGAGCATGAAAAAAGTGAATTTTGATGCTCATGTTGCAACCCAGCAGTTTGTAGGATTCCAACATTTCGTCAAGTAAAATGGCGTAATTTCAGCCTTCGCGTTTCCCAAAAAGTTGTCTACCACATTTCTGAATGCAGCCCATGCTCGTAATTCGCACTCACTCAAAGTTTTCTCAAATATATTGTCTGCCATTAGTTTTCGTATTTGTGGGCCTATAAAAATGCCAGCTTTGATTGTTTCCGACGTGATCGATGGAAACTTAACACCAAAGATCGACGATTCTTAATGTTCGAATTCTAAATTTCTGTCTTTGTATTTAATCTCAAAGATTTAATCGAGGTGATGTTCTCGTCTCGATTTTCATGGTTCCCCAGATACCTTCCTACCTTCACATGCTGAGAAGACAATATAATTTCGGTTGTTCTCAAGGAAATTAAAACATAAACATTTGCTGAAAGCATTTACTGACCCTGTTTAAAGCTACCACAAATTGCTTCATTAAACGTACAGTAGTTTAATGTGTAAAGGTGGCAAAAGTATTTTCCAGGGACGAACCAGTGGAACTGAAACAATGTTTTTCTCTAGGTGGCTTCTGATTAACCACTGCTTCCGAACCCAGTGTTCCGTCCTTGCTCTAGAGTCCCATTCAAACAAAACACATGGAAATTTGGTGTAGCCTGCTTGTTGGCTGAGAATATTGCAATCATTTTGAAATCTCCGCACACAGACCATTCATGACGATCGTACAGCAACTGTTCAACAGAAATTTAACGTTGTTGTACGTCTCTTTCAAAGTCACAGTATGTGCTACTGGAATGGATGGATGGATGGATGTTAGTATTGTGTAATAAAATACCTTTTAAACTGGCTTTCCGGCATCTATGTGCAACCTCCACTCTCCACTCTTGTGATCAATGTTGAAGAATTTCATCAGCGCTGGAATGTCTCGGCAATAAATCAAACCGCCTTCCTCTTCAAAACACGGAACCAAATCTGCTTCTCTGTGTCTGTACTAGGACAATCTCATATTAGGACACAGTAAATTCTTTTCATAAAGTCGTGATCCTAACAACTCTGCTGCGCTTTTAGGTAACTTCAGGTCGCGAAACAAATCATTCAGTTCAGGCACTGGGGTTTCATTCTCTATATTGTCCGGTTGGTACATCTCATCAGTAGTATTACTATCTGAATCGCTATCCGTTGGGGGCTGCACATTGAACGGGGATGGCATAGGAATGGATTCACTATGAGGAACTGGTGCCATGGCAATTGGGATATTGGGATACACAATGTTACGCTTACTAGTACTGGTATGATCCAAGATCTTTACTGTGCAAAAGTAGCAATCAGTACTGTGATTTCTAGGCTTACGCCACACCCTCGATACACTGCACGGCTTTGATTCACTTTTTCCTTTTTTCCAATTCCTCAACCTCTCCACACAGGCGCGGCATATTTTGTGAAGAGTCCACGATTTATCTTGATCTGCAAGTTTCATCCCGAAGTATTGCAAATAAGCATTTTTCACGAAAGCCGTAATACCTTGCCTTTGTTTTCCTGTCGGATAACAGCCGTATATGTAGCAAAACATGTCAGGTTGATTAACACAATCACGTGAAGCCATTGCAACGGCCAGAAATAAACAAACCGGTCACGTAATCAATGCAACGCACCTGCGAGCAGTCGTGCTTTGCACTGACTAGTGCGCGTTCTGGCCGTAATGGCACAACATGGACAGCAGTCATGTGAGCCGTGAATAAAGAAGGGAGTAGTTGGGTGAGGTATGAATCATTTCCGGAGATTTATTTGTGTTTATCTATTCGTTACCCATTCATTCCGTTCCTTCAGAGAACATTTTTCATACGGTTCAAAGGTTCATATATACGAATGTCATTAAAAAATTACGTTTTTTTACTTTTTCACACCGTGCTTCGTGATTTGTAAAAAAAATCGGACGTGTTACGAAATTTGGAAGGTCATTTTCGGAATCCCTTCCGATACACCTCTTTATTTCAAAACAACAAAACGTTGCAGATTAGTGTGGAATTTCTTCAGATAAAGCTAATTTAATATAGCTTACAATATATAGTGTAACTATTTAAGTTACAGAGTCTAGCTTTTGTTATTAGGCTCAAGTTTCAAAATTCTCATTCTAGTTGTGAGATTGTATTGTCTTTTCTTTCACTCATTCAATTGTATAATTCATTTTTAGTGAGTGGAATTATCATCTTTATTAGGAGCTTTAGCATAAAAGCTACTTATAAGAATGCGCCCTTGGTCTGTACGTTTATCCGGCCGTCCGCCGTTTGCACGATAATTGAAAACTCAAGTTTACAAGATTTTATTTAGCTTACTTTTCTGTCTGTCCGCTGGGTCAAATCTTGTAATCAATATTAAACCAATTTTCCCTGAGTAAGGAAAATTCAGGACTTATTATTGGTGGAAATACGGTTAACAATTCCCGAGGCCTACGAGATAACAAGGCTTAGAAACGAAAAAAAATCACCTGACCAACTGGGTGCTAGCAACAATCCAACCTTCATTGTCTCCATCTTTTTTTGTTGGAAACAATGAAGGTTGGATTGTTGCTAGCACCCAATTGGTCAGGTGACTTTTTCGCTTTCAGGCCTTATCTCGTTGGCCTCGAACAATTTCCTATGAGGTGATGTAACAATTTAATGACGTTTCAGCGCCCAGGCCTTATCTTTAGGTGGTGTTGCTTGAAGAGATATTAGACACTTTGCGATTTCTCGTACGAGATTTCAAAAAATACGAAAACGAAATAAATTAACGAAATATAATATATTTCTCGTAAATATTAATTTTTTTTCACGAGATTTTTTTCGTCACGAGATTTTCTGAAATTTTCGTAATTCAATTTTCGTGTGCACGAAATTAGTGTGCAGCTTTTTGCGCATGTAATCGTGGGTATAGTAACGCTACCTGTTAGTACATGTAGATGTAGGGAAAATAAATAATTTTCCACAGTTTTATGTTTAATTTATGGAAGCATAAATTTCTTCGTTGACTCAGGATGCACAGGATGTTTTAATATATGCACGTCGATAACGCAGAATTCCTATTTATTGAAAGAACGTATTTACTTCATTTACTAGCTTCAAGAAATTACGGGAAGTCAGAATTCTCGTTTACTCGCTTCAAGATAAAATTCTCGGTTCGTTCGCGCAAACGAAAATTAAAATTTGACGAGAACGAAATAATTTAATTTTAAATTATTTCGTTCTCGTAATTTGTAAAATCTCGTACGAGAAATCGCAAAGTGTTTATTATAATAAAACATAATAAAGCCTTGCAAACATTCCAAGAAGGAGCTTTAGCAGTGAAGCAGAAATACATTTATACGTTTATTAAAAAGAAATTAATCCCCCCCCCCACCCGCCTTCCGAGTAGGATAAGGGAAGTCATCTATTTTTACCCCTTTATCTGCACTTTTTACCTCTCCCCAAGTTTTTTTTAATCAATAAATTGATTTTCTCGTACGTAACATGTAAAAAATGTAAAAAACCTCGTATCTTCTTTTCCTTTCTCATCATTTCCGAACGTATGATATATCACATGCCATATGTTGCCACAGTTTCTAAGGACCAAGTGACTGCCACCCCCGCAAATCCGATCCCACTGGAACAATTGGGCCTAAATTTCATAGTAATGTAGATCTTGCCTAAAGGAATCTGGATACTGGATTTTACGCCTTTACGTACTTAAATAGCACAGATATGTTGCCCTCCTGAATCCCACCCCCGTAATTCCAAACCCCGTATACCAGTCAAAACCAAACTAAATAGTGCAGATGGACATGCCCATAGTAAGCTACATTCCGAATTTCAACCTTCTACCTCAAAAAAATGAAGAAAGATGAGGGGGACGGACTGACATTATAAAACCTATAGGTAGCTCTATTTTTATTCTACTTACGAGGGTCAGTCAAATGAAAACCGGAAATATTTTTTTACAGCTCCTTTATTACAGAGTTGGTACACTATTCTTCAATGTAGTCCCCAACTTTTCGATGCATTTCTACCACCGAGTCGGGAAGGTATGGATATCTCGGGAAAAAAAAATCTTCATATAATGGAGATCTTGCTTATAGGAATCTGCATACCGAATTTCACTCCTTTATATGCATAAATACACCTAGACCTCTTGGTCCCCTCTAATTTTCACCCCGAAAACTCCGACCTTTGTGAGCTAATCAAAACCAAGCTAAATAGTGAAGGTACACATGCCCATAGCAAGCTACATTCCGAATTTCAACCTTCTACCTCAAAAAATGTAGAAATGAAGGGTGATTCAAATCGTGTGTAAAATAAAACCAATAAGTAGCTCCATTTTTCCGCTACTTAATAATAAGCTTATAGATTATGAGCACTTGAGCCATCGTGCGTCGACAAAGCGATTTCACGTGCGCGCGCCGATGTCAATAATGCTTAAAAGATGAACAGAAAGTAACAATGTATTCCTTCTTGACAAATCGATTGTTATATGACATGCCACTATCTTTGAATTCTTTGCACTCACTGTTTTAGCACGTGAATTCGACTTGAAGGGGTCCACGAAAAATTCTGAAAAGTTGATACGGCCGAGCTAAGACTTTGATGGTCATATTTCTGAAAATAGAATTTGAAAAAGTTAATCCGTTTTCAAGTTATCGTGCAAACGGCGGACGGCCGGATAAACGTACAGACCAAGGGCGCATTCTTATAAGTAGCTTTTATGCTAAAGCGCTTAATAAAATCGGAAGAGAAATGAATAATAAAATCTTGTAAACATTCCAAGTAGGAGCTTTAGCAGTGAAGGAGAAATGCATTTATACATTTATTAAAAAACTTAATCCCCCCTCCCCCTCCCCCCGAGTAGGGTAAGTAGCAGATCCTGAAGTCATCTATTTTTACCCCTTTATCTGCACTTTTTACTTCTCCCCAAGTTTTTTAATCAAAAATTAATTTTCTCGAATCTAATATGTAGAAAATGTAAAAAAGCTCGTATTTTCTTTCCTTTCTCATCATTTCCGAACGTATGATATATCACAAGCCATATGTCGGCATAGTTCTAAAGACCACGTGATTACCACCCCCGCAAATCCAACCCCAATGGAACACCTGGGCCTAAACTTCATAGTATAGTAGATCTTGCCTAGAGGAATCGGGATACCGAATTTCACGCCTTTTCTTTCCTAAATAGCACCTAGATATGTTGTCCTATCTGAATCCCACCCCCGTAATTTCGACCCCAGTGTACCAATCAAAACCAAACTAAATAGTACAGATGGACATGCCCATAGGAAGCTGCATTCCGAATTTCAACCTTCTATCTCAAAAAATGTAGAAATTATGAAGGGGTACACAGTTCTTTACACTCACTGTTTTAGCACGTGAATTCGACTTGAAGGGGTCCACGAAAAATTCTGAAAAATTGATACGGCCGAGCTAAGACTTTGATGGTTATATTTCTGAAAACAGAATTTGAAAAAGTTAATCCGTTTTCAAGTTATCGTGCAAACGGCGGACGGCCGGATAAACGTACAGACCAAGGGCGCATTCTTATAAGTAGTTTTTATGCTAAAGCTCCTAATAAAGTCTGAGAGTTCATCCAAGAAGACTTCAAAGTCGCACATAAGTAAATAATGGAGGAATATAAAATACATAAGATGTTACGAACACCAGAAATGCTCCGTGTGATGACCTCAACACCAACAACATCTATGCCGATAATAGAGGTGGCGAGGGAACAAATATTCGCTTTAGTTGAGGAAGGTAAAACAATCAAGACTCCGCTTGACTGTTCGATCGCACCTAAACGCATTAAAATGGTTACAAAACAGATTAAAATCAAATATGGTATCGTTTAGTCAGGTCTCTTTTAGACAAAATATGCTCCGAGAATTCGCAGCCGTGAAGTCGAAGGTTTGGGAAATCTTAGAACGAAGACCTCCCACGTTTTAATAAAAAATTAGGCTATGCATTATTAATTGAAACGCTTTCCCCCAGACAGGTTTCAATGATTTGACTGCTGGATAATTTTTCCAAAAAATTGAAAGTAAGGCACCTTCGGGCCAGACAGATGGATCAAATATTGTATCAAAATCATTCTGCTTAACAAAAAGTACAAAAGAGGCATAGCTCTGAAATTTAGATTTAATTTTACAACACATGCCCAGATCGAGAGTAAACAGAGGAAAAACCCGAAGAAACAAACTCATTAAGATGATTCGAAGTTAACTCTGGTTGTAGTCTTGAAATAATGAGATAAATAATTTCTTCGTGAAGTTTAATATTCTTCACACTGGACAAACCATTGCAATTTCCGTTGGCATCTATGAGAATTGGCTTATTAACGCGATTTCTGATCTTAGAAGATCGTGATAACGGGCTCGCATCCAGATCGGCTAGCTTCGGCAAATCAGATAACAATTTATGCCTACAGTGTGTATGATTGCCTCTAGTAGCTGATCCAGAAATAGCCTCGATTATTATTATTATGAATGAGCTGATCCCAATAATAATAATAATAATAATAATAATAATAATAACTTATTTATATTTAAAAGATAACAATTACTTATATTTTTACAAGTATAGATTTTAATATCTTCCCATATGAAAATAAAAACTTTCTTTGATAGTATCAAATTATGTATTATGTTTAATCGCATTTCAAAAAAAATACAAATTAAATTTATAAATTTTATTTATTACAATCAAATGAATAACAATTATCAAATTGGAATTATACGTACTGCTTTCATACAATGATACAGAAAATAATTTTGCAAGAAATATATGGTTATTTGAATTGTGATTTGGTAAGCTCACAAAGAATCTTCAAAAGAGTACACAATAAAACAGTACTTTCACAAATTTGAAACAGTTTAAAATTGATTAAAATACATCGTATTATAGATTACATAGTATACAAGGTTTCCCAAATATATTAATTTTCGTGAAATAGGACACATTTCAAATAAAATCTTAAATACCTCAAACCTATAGTTCCATAAAAAATGAAGATAGATCACAAAAATGAGAAGCTTTTTAATTGTTCTTGGATATTCTTCATGTAAATTATCAAATTTTCTTCAAAATCGTCTTGAATGTATAAACCAATTCAAAAATTACTTGGAATGTGAATACAAGTTTTATAAACCCATAACATTAAATGTAAATTTGTTTTGCGGAATGTTACCATCATCACTTCAATCGCGTTATCATTACAAATGTGAAAAACAGTATTGCAATGTAAAACAAACTAAATGTTCGCTTACCACTTTAATTCTGCACAGAGATGTGTGTAATGATCTTCCGAGATATTTATTTAAAATGCGATCTATTTCATCAACAGATAATAAATTTTGGGGCAGCCGCTATATAAAAACAATGCTAGAATCTGGTAATCGCCTTACTGTGTTAAAAGTGTTACTTCATCAACCTGAAGTACTATTAAAAAAAAAAGTATAATTCAAAATTTTTAAACAATTTATTTACTACAGACCATCAAAATATCATGGCAAAAGGTGGAGCTTGCATTTCCAAAAGTGATCGTATTTATAATGTCTACAGACGCTACTTCAACAATTTTCCTATTCTCTATATCAAAGTGGAAAATCTTTCTGAAGTTATTGTAAAAGAAAATCCCTTCGTTTTCGGTGCTGAAACAGTACATCATGGGGGGTCCATCATTGCATTCGACTTCAAAAGACTGGCACTCTTTGTCACGACTAACTATGTGACATTTGATACATGAAAGAGTTTTATAAAATTGATAGTATTCATTTTTGTACGTTGTTTTTAAATCAATTAAACTGTTGCAGTTACGTGCCCACCTGTATACAGAAGTGTTAAATACAAAAGCGCCCGTCGCATCAAAGGATTTAAATTGTGTGGCCGTTTCACCAACGACACTTACCCTGTCGTTCGCTGTGTGAATATAATATTTATCATTGAAGTTATTAAAAGCACTATATGTAACATACTTCCATCCTTGTCTCTTTATGTCAAAAAATTGCATTAAAAAATTTCCTGACGGGGATTTTTCTTTACCAAAGACATAAATGTAATTGTGAAGCGCAGTCATATTTTCATTTATCACATCAACTGGAGTACTTTTCCATAAATAATGCCCAGAAGTTAAATCATAAAACAAGAATCTCAGTTTGGAAACCTCCTTCGATAAATCTTCGTTCAATTCACCTAAGTTACGACCGAGAAAATAAAAATTACCATCACAGTAACAACAAATTGTTTTCATTCCAACTTTAAACGGCAAATTCTTATAAACTGAGTTTAATGAATTTTGAATGTCAACAACCCAAACACCTGGAAACTCTTTTAGAAACTCACCAGAGGGTGAATAGTGTTTGCAACTACCAAACATTACAAAGTACACAGCAGGAATGTTTTTTGATGGAGGAATTTGAAGAGTTTCGATATTTATTAATGAATTCTCAAGAAATTTTCTTGACTTAGTTTTTGGCCGAATTTGTACTTGAAGAAATTCTTTAAGAACTTCATCATGAAATGGAGACTCATCAGCAGCCAAAACTGATTCCAAAAGCTCTTTTGAAATGAAATCATAATCCAGTGCGAAAGCTAATTCAAAGAAGGACTTCTGTCGCTCTTTGTCAACCTTCCACCAATTAATTAAAGCTTCTAGCAAATGATCATTTATACGTTTCTTCTTACATTCCCTTGATTTAATTAGAACTGCCTTAAAAATAGAACTATCCATGTCCAAGAAAGCTTCCGTTTTAGCAATTTCTTCGAAATTCTCTAATATATAAAATATGATTTCTTCCAGAAACTCATCCTCCTCATATAATCCGACAGCTTTTATGATATCTAAACAGTTTTTAATATTTGCTTTCTTAAGAATTAAATGCCAAACGAATTCCGTTAGACTTCTGATTTCAAGCGTGTGGGAAAACGAGTGCAGCTCTAGTAAAGTGTCAAGATCTTTATCTACGGTATCTTTAACTGATGGATCATACATATAATCGAGAACGAATTTCAAAATGGGCTCATTTATGTGAGAAAAATCTACTCGATTGGCGTTTGATTCCTTACAATCACTGGTGAACATTAGTTTGAAGAATTCGCTTCTGGCAGATAGAATCAGTTGGTGGGCCGGAAATTCTTGGTCTTTGCACACGAGAACCACATCGGTATTGGAGTTGCTCAGTCGCATCGCATTCAGGTTGGCCAAGAAATCTCCATCGAGCGTTCCTTTCGTATCCATCGTGTTAATTACTCTGTGAAAGACAATAATTTTACTATTATGTACCGAGGAAAATTAAGAGATAATTAAACTCGTTAAATCATAAGATTAAAATATTTTTTAGTTTATTGAACATACAATTTTTTAACCAGAGATTTATTTTAAAATTTATTACTATAATATGTGCAACGAAAGATGGACTAGACCTGTGCAATTAAAATTTCCAATTTCAGCTGTTAGTGTTAATTTTATTTTGCAACATTGTCTAAAGCTTCAAATCGCCAGTCCATTATTGGCCAAAAAGGTATGGCCAAACTTTCAGGAAACATTCTTTACATGTAGAGGAAGATAACGTCTTATGGATATGGCTCCGGAAACGCTCTATTTCCATGTTAAACTCATTTTCACAAGGATAGGCAACAATGGATAGGCAAAGGTGGACCAATTCCTTGGCCTCCACGCTCTTCGGACCTAAACCCTAAGTCTTATTTGTAGGTGCATTTGAAAGCTCTTGCGCATGGAATCCCGGTACAAGATGTAGAGAGTCTTCGTGCCCGTATTGTGGAAGGCTGAGAAACAATACGCAATTCTCCAGGGATACATAAGCGCATCCGAGATTCAATACGACGCGACGGCGGATTGATGCATATATCCATTTTGAACATTTCATGCAAGAAAGTATCATGAGGTATGTTGACACGTTCTGTTTCTGTGTGTTTCCCATTAGTAATGTAATTAATGAAGAGTTGTAGAAAATGAGTTCTGACAGAGAAATAAAGCGTCTCCAGATCCATGTCCATATATTTTCTTCTTCTGCATATAAGGAATGTTTTCTGAATGTTTAGCCGTACCTTTTTTGTTACACCCTGTATACCAGGGCATGCTGAAAAGTAAAATTCTGTCTTAAAATAATGATCACTTAACTCATTGTACGAGATCGATCTCTACCTGCAATCAAAATTGCGGGCAAAATTAAAAATTCTTTAAACTTCTTAAAGAAATTCAAATCTCTAGCTGTCCGATCTGAGCTAAAAAAATTTCCATCAATAAGGACGCCTAAATACAGTCGAACCTCATTAATATGCATTTCAAGGGAACGAGCAAAGATTTGTATTATGGGAAATATACTGTTCGGATACGAAACATTCGCTTAAATGAACCTTATAAGCTTCAAGCAATTTATAAAATTAGGAATTTGTGCTCTCCAATTTTTGTTCCGGATATTTGACAATCTTAGTTAATGATTTACTAAAGAACAGATATTGGTTTAGTTTAAGTAAATTTCTTTAGTTAAACAATTTATTTATGGCAATTTTTGCGAATAAATTTTCATAAAGGCAGTTAATGATAAAGCATCCGATTCTATTCTGAGGTGTTCAATTGAATACAGTCATTTTTATTATAAATTAGCAAAGATTTTTAAAAATGAAAATATTATATTGATATCAAGAATTATAGATACTATTAAAAAAAAGTTATAATCAACTGAAAAAGAATCATTTGAAGAAGCTAAAAAAGGTTAATAATCATTTTCAAAATTGGCAAAGATGTTAAAATTGACTGTAAACAATGCAATGCTAATGATATTTGAAAAAAATGGAAGGAAAAATTCTGCCACCTGATTTTTGCAGATTCAGCTCCAATTTATATTCGTTATTTATTAAATGCAATGCTAATTACATTGGCGAGACGGGGATTATTGACTATTAGATTAACTGAGTATGATCGGGCTATTCGTTTAAATGGTGGGAATAATGCTTTAGCCCGAGACACCGTGGCTAGCAATCACAATTTCGACTGGAAAAATGTATAGGTTTTAGATGTAGATTAATTAAAGAGAAAATTTTTATTAGAGAAAAGGACTCATGCATAGCAAAAAGCCCTCATATGATTTGAATTATCAATTGATTAATTTTATAATTATGGTTTTCAGTTGTTGTGTGCAAATGTTGTATGTTTTTCATTTGCTCTTGTCACGAGCCACATGATGGTGAATAGGAAGAGCCCAAGACTTGGCTCGAAAATATTAACCTTTTTAGTTTTATTTAATTATGTGAATAAGACAGCGATTTCCTATCACTGTATCGATAGCTTCTTTTCAACGTTAGAGTTCTATTTTCAATGGATTTTTTTTCCTGTGGAAAAATTTTCATCGGAATTTGTTCCTTCTGCCAGCATGGAAGACGACATTCGTATTTCTGAAGATTATCCCATTAAACCGCTTTTTTTCAAGTGATACTGCATATGAATTTATGACTATTTCTAATACTGAATCAGTTTTTCTGTTAAAAAGTAATTTTTCAGAAAAACCTGTAATCAGAAGTTTTTTGTCAATCGTACGCATTTTTCTCCATATTAAATTAATTTTTATAGTTTAGATAGTATGAAAACAAAATTTTGACAATACATGTATTAATATTCTCATTACATTCATTATTTAACTCGCGTTGTATTGCACTGTATATATTTAGTTATTCACTGACATCCACTTTACAATATAAATGTTTTATTCAGATAGAATAAAGTCGACTTTTTAAAATTTAGAAATTGTTTAAAATTAAAAAATTTCTGTTGTAAATAAATACTGAAGATGTCTGAAAGGACGAAAGCCGATTTTATTCTATCTGAATAAAAGGTTTGTATTGTAAAGGGGGCGTTAGTGAATAACTAAATTAATATTCTCAACTTTTAATTAACGTACATCATGTTTTATCAGACTACATAACCTTCTTCCAGTCTTCACGTATCTAGTCACGATGTTCCAGACATATCTGAAGGCAAACTTTTTTTTTTTTTTTTTTACAGAAATCAAGGATTTTCGTATAGGCATGCGATTGCAGATTTGAACCCGCATCAATTCCCGGCAGATGGTTCTGTCACTGGTTAAAATCATTTGTCAATGATTACAATGCGGATGTCCTGTACAAGGCATTTTAAAGGATGGCGGTTTCGCACAATATCGCTTGGCTTTGAGCCATAGTTACCGCTCTTTTACACAAAGACTGGATCATTTTCCAACGATTGAATATTCTGGATATCGCACCTTTCGAGAATCCAGTCAGCTGCTTCGTTGTTTCAATCGTGGCTCCAGCTAGACAAGTACGAACAACGAGTACCTTTTCGAAGTCAATTAGGTCCTTTTTCCTCATGCAAATCAAGTGATGTGATTAGGCCTTCGAGCATTAAAAAATTCTTTCTCTTTATGACTTAACCAATTCCCTAAACAGGTGATAAGTACACGCTTGAATTAAATGATCTTAACGATTTTGCATAAAAAAGGGATTACAGGAAATTGACGTATGTTTCAAAGGTGTTTCTAAATTTCCAATAGAGTAAAAAATTTGCAGTACTGATATACATATGTAATTACCATTACATATGTACTTACAACCCCTTTTTTCGTATTATGCCATTCCTACAAAAATAATCTACCATTAATTGTCCGATACCAATGTCATTAGTTGGAATGAGCGATTTTGGGAATGCAAATAGGAGGACTTGCCTGACTTGAATAAATAAAACGTATCGGATGATCGTAGTAGTCGAATAGAGGCGGCATTAAACACGACAGGAAATTAGAGATTGAGAGAGGTGTCAGTGCGGGCACAACACGACAGCCGGTATGTTAATACGTGCCACCGCTACTCAACTAAGCCATACAAACTCAATAGTTGGTGATATATGCAAATGGAAACGCTATGGCGTATTGCAGGAAAACATCGAAGCCGGGCTCCAAAAATGACAGTGAGAGAAGGCGTTAAAAAGGGTCGTACGCACTTGCAGGCTAAAATCAGCGCAGACTATTCGTGAAGAGTTCCAGAGAACAGTAATACCACCGCGAGCATTAATACCTTTTGAAAAGAACTCCACGGCCCCTTATATACGAATGCAACATAATTATTTGAGAAATTGCGATTCCTATTCCCTTTGTGTAATCACATGTGTACCCTATCGCCCATTTTAATGTTACTTGTATCGGATGCTAAATCCAATTCCCATACCCACTTCTGTCTACAGAGAAAAAACCATTTAATATGGCAGTGCAAGTGCCAATTTTTATTCATGCGATTGACGCCATTGAATATCTAATTTTGGTTCGCGTGATTCCTACTCTTTTATGCATTGCTTTTTTCCCCGCTTGTGACTAGAAAACAGCGTTCGTAATACAACCTCTGACAATTAAGTTCGGTGAATGACGTCATAGTGCTAACGGTCGTAAGAGTGCGCCACCGTCGTATTCTTCCCCGGACAGGTCGAAACATTTTTAAACAAAATTGAGAGAATCAGTGCTGCGAGTGTATTTATCGTGTTTAAACAGGACATTGAAGAGTCAAGGTGTAGTGCGCGCGGTCAAAACCCAATATGGATCAGCGAACGAAAGAGACTCATGAAATGGTAACAACACTTTACAAAGAAAGTGCTATCACTTTGAATTGTGTTTATGAGTGGTTTAAACGGTTCCGAGGAGGCCCGAACACCGTGGAAGACGTTCCCGAAGTGGCCGGACATCCAACGTAATGATACGACCCAACTGAAGGCTATCCCTAAAAACGACTACGCCAGGAGTTTCCAGGAATTGTACAGTCGATCCCAGAAGTGCATTACTGTCGACGGGGATTACTTTGAAGGATAGTAACTGCTGTTTCATGTAAGCCAGCAATCCACTCGCAATATGACATCATTCACCGAACTTTATTGTCACAGATTGTATAAACATTGCTAATGACAATAAAAATTGGAAGCAGCAATAATTGATGGGGGAAAAATTCCCAATTTCGTGATTCAGTAACTCCTTCAACGTTGGCATATTTTAAATCCCTAGCATAAACGATTCTTTCTGTTTAGATAGAATTGAAATTGCATTGTACTACACGTTTTTTAATACACGATTGTACAAAGTTGTATAAATCAACGGACGGATAAAAATGATTTTACTTTCCTAAATCTTAATCTTCATTAAAA
This sequence comes from Rhysida immarginata, assembly GCA_023313115.1. Taxonomy (NCBI): domain Eukaryota; kingdom Metazoa; phylum Arthropoda; class Chilopoda; order Scolopendromorpha; family Scolopendridae; genus Rhysida; species Rhysida immarginata. The sequence goes on along the minus strand of JAHWFO010004152.1, from coordinate 22,953 downwards.
ATCTAATCATTTAAATACTACACCTATATGTCTCAGTTATGTCCTCTTTTCGTAATGCAGCATTTTCTTACGATATGGGATATTTTAAGTTAGGATTAACTTCTTCTTTTATATTGTTATATTATTATTAAACATTACTTAAAATGTAACGGATTGAATGTCTGAGAAACAAGTCCAAACATGGCTGCCTTTTGAAAAGCCGAAAATGAAAGCCTACTTTAAATTTCTACGCAATTCTTTTTAGTACTGTACAAGCGATTCTTTGATTTTCATACATTTCGAAACGGAAAGGATATTCAAACAACTTAGCAACTTACGGTTCTTCTTTGACAGTAACAGTAATGGTATACAGGTCGTTGTTACATTTCTAAACACATCTCGGCCACGGAGGAAGATGGAAAGGCAGGAGAAGGGATTTCAGTGAAATTACGATCTGCGCGCGCAGGTAACCACCAACCAATTACAACTTGCTATCTCCCTGCTTCTGCGGGGAATAGAGCATACAACGTCAGTCCTTCCTTCTCCACGTGCTCAATATCGTAGGAAGAAGATTACTTTTTACTTATTTTATAAGGAGCTTTCAGGTTTTTATTTTACAAAGGTTATAACGATTGTGAAAAGCGTTGTTATATTCAGAAAGTTTTAAGACTATCAATTTTATCATAGCAATTATTGATTTTATATGATCAACCTTTTGGTCAACATAATAGTATCAATGCAATAGCTTTTTCTTATTTTTTTATTTAATTTTTATTAATATTAATTTTATTGCGGTTACAAGCAAATAGATATACTTTATAATTTTTTTGTTAATCATTAACTGGTTCCTAACTGGCACAAGTGGCAGTTTCTTCCTGAGCAATGCAAGTTTCACTTTCAATTTCAAGAGCAAACTGAAATGAAATTAAAATAAAAGCTAAAAATAACAAACTTAAAAACATGATAATACTGAAAAGATAAAATGACCTGAATGAAGCTTTCATCTTTCAGCAGGTAAAGGAATTAATCAGAAAATAAATCAGGCAACCGAAAAGCCCAGAACCGATAGGATTTTAAGGAATTTGAGAATAAAAAGAAAAGCATTTGTTTACTAAAGAAACCTTTGGATGTTAGGGTTAGATGAGGTTGTTAAGGAACCTATTCTAATTACTATTGATATTGTAAGGCCTAAATAATTAACTATTGAGAGTACCATTAACAACAATTAATAGTTAATTACAATATGCCAAATTGTTAATCCAAATACATATTTGCTATTGATAACAGCGAGCATAAACCAATTACAATTATAGCTGCTGATTACATTAGGCTAGCAGCAACATGCTTTTGATGCAATTGGATCTGGATAACAATAGGCTGAACAACTCGTTGCAATTACATGTTATATTTTAGCATTGAAAGTTTCCATTGGTACCATAATAGTTACTTTAAAGAACGAACAATTGAACCAATTTCGACTATCATATTATTCATTCATGATACGCCATTTCCAGTTGTTTGTATATTACATGCCATATCTTAGCATTGAAAGTTTCCAACGAAAAAATTTAAGTGGCGATTTCGTATTTGCTCAAGATCATTATTTTTTGTTTTCGTCAATCAAGTTGCGAAACCGATTTTTCGTTTTGACGAAAAATTGTTTCCATTGCAGCATTCGGCCCTGTTCAAAATGGATTCTTCCAGTCGGTTAGAAGTTAGTTATCAACATTTAAGAATAGACAATTTATCAACATTTTGCTTAATCTACGGTGGTAGGTAATTTCTGTTTATTTAAGAGGGTTATTGTGCAGTCGAAATTAGAACGTTCAAGCTACCCTTCGACGAATATAGAGTTCCGGCGTCCATTATGAATCGGCCCAAAACACTAGCAGCTAATTCTCGAATTCCTCCGTCCAATCAGAAGCAACGTAGGTGTTGCGCCCTCTTTTGTCGGTTTTTGCAGAGGCCTAATATCTCGAAGGCCATGATGTAAGATGAGCAGCGATTCAAAGTGTATTTTCTGATGACCTGAGTGAAATGTTTAAACTATAAGGATATAGGGATGCAACATCGAATCAAAACATCGATTTTCTTCTGTAGTAGTATTTTCAGTAGAAAATTCAATTGCAAAAACAACGTTAAAGAAATATAGTTTCAATTGCAACACAAAACAAAATAGTTTCAATTGCAAGAACGATAATTTCAGTGAAGTTATTTCAGTAACATCGGAATAAAATCTTCGATAACATCGGAAGGAAAACATAGATACATCGTAACAATAACATCGATGTTTACAAAATGTAATCTCTTGCGTCTCTAGTGTAAACCACTGCTAATGCTAGAGAAAATCTGTTTTGCCATTCAATATTACTAGTACGTATTAATCAGTTTCTGCCATACTTAAGCATAGCGTAATGTGGCTAGCTTGATTTTTTTTGATTGAAACTTTCAAGAACAAGAATAAAGAGGGAAAAAAATCTTTCAATGACAAATTTACAAGATTACGTAATTTAATAAAATAATTTTACTAAAATGAATTTCTCTTTCAGTTTGATTTGTCTAATTTTTAGTATTTCAGTTTTATCTTGTTTAGTTCAACTTTACACTTTTGTGTATTAGAAATTTGTTTTCGATTTGTTAACACTTGTTTTCTTGCACTACGTAAATGAAAAGAAGCGTTTTTTTTTTTGTTTTTTTTCCAAGATAAAAATCATCAAAGACAATTTCTAATTATAGTTTAGATTTCATTCATTATCGGTTAGGTGACAAAAAAATCGAGTCTAATATCTTACAATTGTAGATAAAATTTTTATCATCTTTTTTGCATATCCTGTACAAGTGATATAAAAATTATTTATTTTCATATATAAAATTATACAGATGTTCAATAGTAATACAATGTTATTATTACAGGAGAAGAAATACATAAATTTAGAATTAAACTCAGGTAAACCAAAACATGATGACAGAGGTGAATAATGATGAGATTCAGGTTATGGTCAGAAATGGTAAGCTGTCTATGAGAAAATTATAAGTGACTGCATTAAACAAACTTCTTCAATGAATATATAAATGACTTTATATAAATGAATAAATCAATATATTCTTTAAATTTACAAGCCACCTTAAAACAACGTACAGAATCAATCGAAAGTTTCCAGCTACTTATATATTCTTTTAAACATTGTCACCGACGTGTGACTGCTCACTGCTGCCAAATAAATGTCATATTTAAAATTGCTTAAAAATCTCGGTTTTTAAAAATTAAATTCAAACGAGAGCATCCTAAAATTTTTTCAACAAATTTAAATTAATCTGCATTAAAATTAATATAACATGAAAGTCATTTACTTAACTAAATAAGAAAATGATATTGTTTATAAATGATTAGATAAATGTTCTAGTCAACGGTTTTATTTATATTAATTATAATTATATCTAACATTACCTAAATTGTCTAATTTTATGGATAATATGAATTTATGGAACAACTAATTATGCAAAAATTATTAAATCTGACAGGTCAAAATATGAAAAATTAAGTAATAAAAATTTCTTTTTTAAAATAACGGAAAGTTCAACTTGCTTAAAAATCGTCGAATTTCAAGTAAAATCCTTATTAAAAAGTAAACAGAACTTTTAATTACTTAACGTTTCATTTAGACGTTTGTTTAAAATAAAAACTAACACAGGCTATAAATTAAGTATATTTTATTACAAATGCAATTTGTTAATTAAAATTTCAACTTTTATAAAATTTGTGCAATATTTGCAATTTTAACTTTATTGGATTTTCTTATGAATTTACACGACGTTATAGCTAATATTTTCGTCACATACTGGCTTTATACTTCATTATTATTATGAACATTGATTATGTTTAGTTATTATTAATATTTTGTTCGAAGCCATTATTATTACAGCAGTTTTATTACTTGTAATAATGTAATTTTTCCAAATTTGTAGCACTAATTGTAAAATCTGCGATAAAATTACATGAAATAAACTAAAAAAACAGCGACGCGAGCAGAGCAGAATGAGTAAAAATGCATGAAGAGGGTGAGGGAAGGGGGTGAAGGCATCGAAACGCATCACGCATGTGATCTAGTATATTTAATAGAAATGTGGAGTTTCTTGAATTGCAAATTGTCGGCGTCATTCATCCTATCTCATATTAGCTGCTCGATGCGAAGATAAAAGTGCTGAACATGTAGCATTTCTCTACGATGCGAAGCGAGTTCACCATGTTGGCTCTTCGACGTTACTCTGAAATTGGAGTGAAAATCTGAAACTGAAACCTTTTTTTCCTTTTGACGCTTCTGATTGGTGGGAGGAATTCGAGAATTAGCCGCTAGTCCCAAAACGCGAAACGAGCTGATGCGCAAATAAATGCGCACTCGTTTCATCATACGAAAATTGCATACGAAATTCCGTACGAAAATCTAGGAAAATTCCGTTACGAAGGTAGAAAACGGAAGTCTAAAATTCGGAAGCGTTCATTCGAAAGCTACAGCACCAACGGGCAGACAGACGAACGGACGAACTTTGTGAAAACATAAGTACCTATCGGTCCTAATTAATAATGCCTAACAGTTTAAGTTGGAAATTTAAATAGACACGCCCATTCAAACTGTCGTTGAATAAAAAACAATACGAAAACGAAATAATTTAAGTCACATCCTATCAACTTCCCTTTTTCGGTTATATTCGCTTAGGGGTAACTTTTGGGCTTTCCAGATAAATTGTGAATGCTGCTAATTTCTGGGAATAACAATGATTCGAATATCCCCTGATGAAATTTGGCACAAAATTATTCTTGAAAAGGAAAAAATCCCATTTTAAACGAAACATTTTTAAATGTCGTATTTATTTTACGTTTTCGTATTTTTTTTTAATTTTCGTACGAAAAAATTGCTAACTGTCTATTATGATTGTTATTTTTTTAATATTTATTAAATCTTCATGGTGATCATGTACGAGATTTTGGGAGATATAAATCTTTATTAAATCTCGTATCTTTTTCGGGCAAAAAGTTGGGAGATATTATAAAATACAGGGTGGCTATAATTAAAATGACACCATTTAGACCCTTCTAGCGGCCGTTCTGGTAATCAGATTTTGACGAAACTTGAGATATATGTTATACAGACCATGGGGAAGAAAATTTTGCAATAAAAACAATTAGTTCATATTTTGACCGCTACGTCAAAATATGGCGCATGAATAATAACAAAAACAAGTTAGAAGCAGAGGAATTTATAAAATCAGAGCATTTGTTCAATGTGCATTCCATTTGTGTCAATGACATGTTCAAAGCGCATCACATTATTGCATGTTCCACAATAGAGCGAAGGGTTTTCTGAGGAATCGCAGTGATATAGCGTGTTATGCTTGCTTTCAATTCAGGGACAGTCCGTATTCTTCCTCCATAGACATTGTCTTTCAAATATCCCCACAACCAGAAGTCACAAGGGTTAAATGAGGAGGCCATGCAGTTGGAAAAGTTCTCGAAATCACCCGAACATTTCCAAAATGAGCATGAAGCAATGTGGGGTGTTGTAAACATTGTCTTTCTTGTAAAGCAGGAATGACTTTCTGCTGCAGAAGTTCGCAGTAACGAGCACCAGTGATTGAACATCTTTTAATGCCTTGAGGACTGTTCTCTTCAAAGAAAAAGGGGCCAAGAATAAAATGTGAAGTGAATCCGCACCATACAGACACGTAATCAGAGTGCAAAAGCTTTTCATGGACAACCATCGGCTTTTCAGTACCCCAGATGCGACAGTTTTGAGCATTCACTGCACCGTCTAGTGTGAAAAGCGCTTCATCTGACCACAAAATGTTCCATGGCCATGCATTATCGACGGTTATTCTAGCCAGAAACTGGCAAGCAAAATCAGTGCGTTTTTCCAGATCTTCATGAAGCAACTTTTGAACCACCTGAATCTTGTATGGTTCAAAAGATGCTTCATGAAGATCCGGAAAAACGACGGATGCTTCAAAAGATGCTTTCACTTTAAAATGGAACGCAAAACGTTTTGTACCGTAGACCACGGAATAGACAAATCACGTGATACGGCTCAAGCACTCTCTACTACAGCAGCAGCAACGTCTTCCGCAGTCTCATTTGCAATTCGTTTCCGTCCTCTCCCTGACAGCACATCCAATTCACCAGTTTCTTCAAATTTCCTAATCATCTTTTTTAAACCATTAATGGACATAGGCCCATTTCGCAAGTTTTTCAAACGTCGATATTGTCTTAGTGCAGCAGAAGCATTATTGCAGTTCTGGTAAAACAACTTCACCTATAAAGCTCGATCCTTTTTAGCTAAAGCCATCGTAAAGAATGACTTTACATTTAATTTCACTGTCATTTTAAAGCTTTTCTAATTTTACATCTCATTTGCATGACGTCTCTGATTGAGTAAAAATTCTCAGATAGTTTCTTACATGACCAGCGCCATATTTTGACGTAGCGGTCAAAATATGAACTAATTTTATTGCAAAATTCTCTTCCCCATGGTCTGTATAACAAACATATATCTCAAGTTTCGTCAAAATCTGATTACCAGAACGGCCGTTAGAAGGGTCTAAATAGTGTCACTTTAATTATAACCAACCTATATGTATAAAGTGTGCCGAAATGAAAAGAAGACTTTCACTGTAGCGCCGTTGTATCTAATCGAAGTTGGTAAATATGCTTGTCGATAGATGTAGCGTCATCCTGGCTCCCCACGTCCCAAAACAGCTCATTCTGCCATGAAGGCCGGAAAAGTGATGCTCAGTTTCTTTTTCGACGAAGAAGGGCCCATAATCCTCGATTGGCTAGAACGGGGTGAAACAGTTAACGTTGTACAGTGTTGCAAACGTTGCTGAAGCCGAAACGTGCCATCGAAAACAAGCGCAGAGAAAAGCTCTCGAAATGGATAGTGCTTCTCCAGGACAACGCTAAGCCACTTGTAGCCAAGAAGACCCTCCACCTGCTGGAAAAATTTCGATTGGAAGTCTTCAAACATCCTCCGTATAGCCCCGACATCTCCCCATGTCACTCCCATATCTTTGGTCCCTTAAAAATCACTGACAGGTCATCGGTTCACCTGCGAAAAGGAAGTGCAGAACACCGTGGAAAAAGGATCCGTATGCAATCCAGGAGTTTCAACACTGCAGCCATCATTCGCTTCTTACACGCATCATTATCAAAGGCAATTATGTGTAGGCATCATGTTACACGTTAACTGTATGTCAAATATTCTGTACTTAAAATATTCTTTCGATACACTCCCCGACACAATTTTTGGGACACCTTGTATTTCATAGAAGGAAACAAAAAGAATGAAATATTACAGTTTAAATAACACTCATAAAAAGATATTATCCTAAACAGTAATAACTAATGAAATAGTTTCATCAAGAATTAAATAAACTTTGAGAAAACAAGTAATTACCCTTGACATAATTAATGGGACAGTCCATGATTTGAATGACAGAAATATGCAAATTCTCCTACTTATAAAATATCTGAAAGTACTGTTCAGAGCCACTACTTAATCATATATTTTGCTGAAAATAGTAGCAAAATAATTGAACTGCACCAAAATGAAGTGGGTATCAAAAGGAACTTAAAAATCCCTAAAAATTCTGTACATAATATAGTTCATAAAGTTTTGGGAAAGAAGAAGAAACGAGGACCTAAACTGATCATCAGAACAAGTGGAAAAAACCTTAATTAAGAAGGAAATTCGTCGATTTACAGCAATCCAAGAGAGAGGAACTGTTGGAAAAGTCCGAGCATATTGTGATCTGAAGGTGTCAACAAGGACTGTTCATCGTCATTTGAAAAGGGAAGGCTTTGTCTACAAAACAGTTCATCAGAAACTATCTTTGACTAAATTTCATAAAGCTCAGCGATTGAAGTTGGCCCTTCAGTGGATAAGAGACAATCACCCATTTCACAGAACAGTTTTCAGTGATGAAAAAAAACTTCTCCTTTGATGGCCGGAAAATTTTGGCACATATGTGGATAACCAGACTGCTCCATCACGAATAAAGCGTACGATAGGAGGTGGCGGTGTAATGGTATGGGGATAGTTTGTTCTGATGGTTTCGTTTATGTGAAACGGATGGTGGGACAATAAAAGCTGTCGACTACATTACTAAATTACTTCAAGAGAATGTTAAGCCTTTCCTTCACACCAAAATTTCTGATCAAGAATAGTTTTGCCAAGTTGTGCTGGAGTGATTTAAGGATGTAAATTTAAAAGTTATTGATTGGCCTGCAAAAAATCAGGACTTAAATATCACTAAAAACATTTGAAAAATGATTTGTGATATTGTATTTGATGGTCCTCAGTTTCATTCCGCCATAGAACTGTGGGAAAAATTCAAGAGGCAGTTGAATTGATCAATCAGACGAAACGACCAGAAATTTGCAAATTCTTTGAAAATTTCAAACTTAGGCTGGTTGATGTAATTGAGAAAAAGGGCAACGAGATACCTTACTGAACAACAGACCAGACCACAAATAACGGTTTAAACGTACATTTATGGACTGTCCCATTGTGTCACATAGAATTTGTTTTTTCAAGTTTTTAATGTATTGTCATAAAAGGTACTTAATAATTCGTGTCTTTCTGTAAGTGACAGGAATTGTGTACAATTAAAGTATTTTATTGTTTTGGTTTACGTCAATATATACAGGGCGAGGTCAACGAGATAACAAGGCCTGGAAGCGGAAAAGTTTGTTAAAATCCAAGATGGAGACCTTGAAGGTTGGATTGTTGCCGGCACCCCGATGGCCAGGTGACTTTTCCGCTTCCAGGTCTTATCTCGTAGGCCTCGGTCCAGGGAGTACCAAAAATTGTCGGGGAATGTTAAACTGTAGTCTCCTTTTCATTTGGGCATACCTTATATATTGATGAATTGTAATTGATCTAATGTATTTTATTTATTTCTTTTTTTCTGTTTAGTTTTATTATTGTATTTACTTTTATGAGTGCTCAAAATAATAATAATAATAATATTAAAAAAACTTATGTATATATTTAAAAGATAATAGTTACTTTTTTTTGCAAGTTCAGTGTTCCCATATGAAAATATAAACTTTCTTTGATAGTATCAAATTATGTGTTATGTTTAATCGCATTTTCAAAAAAAAATACAAATTAAATTTATAAATTTATTTATTACAATCAAATGAATAAAACAATTATCAAATTGAAATTATACGTACTGCTTTTATGCAATGACGCAGAAAATAATTTTGCAAGAAATATATGGTTATTTGAATTGTGATTTGATAAGCTCACAAAGAATCTTCAAAAGAGTACACAATAAAACAGTACTTTCACAACTTTGAAACAGTTTAATATTGATTAATATATTAACTATAATACGACGTATAATAAATAGGGTTTCCCAAGTCTATTGATTTTGGAGAAATAGGACACATTTCAAGTAAAGTACCTCATATCTATAGTTCTATAAAAACGAAAATAAATCACAAAAAAGGAGAAGATATTTACGTGTTCTTGGATAATCTTCATGAAAATTGTTATCAACTTTGAATGTATGTTTCAAAATCGCCTTGAATGTATAAAACAACTCAAAAATTATTTGGAATGTGAACACTAGTTTTTTAAATCCATAACGTTAAATGAAAACTCTGTTTTGCGGAATGTTACCATATCACTTCAATCTCATTATCATTACACATGTGAAAAACGGTACTGCAATGTAAAACAAAATAAATATTCACTTAATATGTTAATTCTGCATAGAAGTGCGTAATGATCTACCCGAGATCAACGGATAGTAAATTTTGGAGCACTCGCTGTATAAAAATATGCTAGAATCTGGTAATCACCTTATTGTGTTAACAGTATTACTTAGTCAATGTGAGTTGCTATTGTAAAAAAGTATAATTCAAAATTTTTAAACAACTTATTTACTACAAATCATCAAAATATCATGCCAAAAGGTGGAGCTTACATTTCCAAAAGTGGTATTTATAATGTCTACAGACGCTACTTCTACAATTTTCCTATTCTCTATGTCAAAGTGGAAAATCTTTCTGAAGTTATTGTAAAAGAAGATCCCTTCGTTTTCGGTGCTGAAACAGTGCATTATGGGGGCTCCATCGTTGCATTCGACATTAAAAGCCTGGCACTCTTTGTCACGACTAACTATGTGACATCTGATACTTGAAAGAGTTTTATAAAATTGATAGTATTCATTTTTATATGTTGTTTTTAAATCCATTAAACTGTTGCAGTTACGTATCCACTTGTAAACAGAACAGTTAAATCCGTAAGCGCCTACCACATCAAAGGATTTGAATTCTGTGGTCGTTTCACCAACGACACTTACCCTGTCATTCGCAGTGTGAATAAAATATTTCTCATTAAAGTGGTTAAATGTGTTATACGTAAAATAACTCCATGCTTGTCTGTTAATGTCAAAAATTTGCATTAAAAAATTTCCTGACAAGGATTTTTCTTTACCAAAGACATAAATGTAATTGTGGAGCGCAGTCATTTTTTCATTTATCACCTCAATTAGAGGACATTTCCATTGATAATTTCCAGAAGTTAAATCATAAGACAAGAATCTCAGTTTGGAAACCTCCTTCGACAAATCTTCGTTTAATTCACCTAAATTACGACCAAGAAAATAAAAATTACCATCACAGTAACAGCAAATTGTTTTCACTCCTACTTTAAAAGGCAGATTCTTAAAAACCGGATTTGATGAGTTTTGAAGGTCAACAACCCAAACACCTGGAAACTCTTTTTGCAACTCTCCAGAGGGTGAATAGTGTTTATAACTACCAAAAAATACAAAGTATACTGCAGGAATGTTTTCTGGCGGGGAAATTTCAGGAGTTTTGTTATTTTCTAATAAATTCTCAAGAAATTTTATTGACTTGGATTTTGGTAAAATTTGTACTTGGAGAAATTCTTTAAGAACTTCATCATGAAAAGGAGACTCATCAGCAGCTAAAACTGATTCCAAAAACTCTGTAGAAATGAAATCATAATCCAGTGCGAAAGCTAATTCAAAGAAGGATTTCTGTCGCTCTTTGTCAACCTTCCACCAATTAATTAAACCCTCTAGCAAATGATCATTTATATGTTTTTTCTTAGATTCCCTTGATTTCATCAGAACTGCCTTAAAAATAGAACTCTCCATGTCCAAGAAAGCTTCAGTTTCAGCAATTTCTTCGAAATTCTCCAATAAATAATAAATGATTTCTTCCAGAAACTCGTCCTTCTCGTATAACTTGACAGCTTTCGCGATATCTAAACAGTTTTCAGCATTTACTTTCTTGAGTATTAAATGCCAGGCGAATTCCGTTAAGCATCCGATTTCAAGCGTGTGGGAAAACGAGAGCAGCTCTAGTAAATTGTCAAGCTTTTTATCTACAATATCTTTAACTGATGGATCATACATATAATCAAGAACGAATTTCAGAATGGGCTCATTTATATGAGAAAAATCTACTCGATTGGTGTTAGATTCCTTACAATCACTGGTGAACATTCGTTTGAAGAATTCGCTTCTGGCAGATAGAATCAGTTGATGGGCCGGAAATTCTTGGTCCTTGCACACGAGAACTACATCGGTATTGTAGTCACTCTGTCGCATCGCATTCAGGTTAGCCAAGAAATCTTCATCGAGCGTTTCTTTCGTGTCCATCGGGTCAATTACTCTGTGAAAGACAACAATTTATCTATTATATGACGAGAATAATTAAGAGATAATTAAAATCCTCAAATCATACGATTAAAATAATTTTTTTTTGTTTATTGAACATACAATTTTTATCAGAGATTTCGTATCCAACGTGTCAATTACTCTGCGAACGATAATTTAAATTATATGACGATGATAATTAAAAGATATAATTAAAATGCACAAATCTACGGATTAATGTAATTTTTTTGTTAATTGAACATACAATTTTTTTACCAGAGGTTTATCTTAAAATTTAATTTTATAATCAGTCCAACGAAAGTTGGACTAGAACTGTCCAATTAAAATTTCCAATTTTAGCTGTTAGCGTTTAATTTATTTTAATAAGAATGTCTAATCATTCAATTCGACCAGTCCATTTTTTGATGGACAATATATAGGCTATAACAAAAAAAGTACGGCCAAACTTTCAGGAAACATTCTTCACATGTAGAGAAAGAAAATGTTATATTGACATAGATCCGGGAACCCTTTATTTCCAAGTTAGAGCTCATTTAACAGGCGACAAATGGATAGGTAGAGGTGGACTAAGTCCTTGGCCTCCACGCTCTCCGGACTTAAACCTCGGTACAAGTGCAGAGAATCTTCGTGCTCGAAATGCGGAAGGCTGAGAAACAATACGCAATTTTCCAGGGATACACCAGCACATCTGGGATTCAATACGACGGCGGACTGATGCATATATCAATGTCAATGGAGGGCATTTTCAACATTTCATATTATAAAACGTTCTTTTCCTGTGTGTTTCATATTATAATGTAATTAAAGAAGAGTTGTAGAAAGTGAGTTCTAACATGGAAATGAAGCGTTTCCAGACCCACATTAAATGTCTTCTTCTGCATGTGAGGAATGTTTCCTGAAAGTTTACCGTATACCTTTATGCTACACCCTGCATATGAGGGCATGCTGAAAAATAAAATCCTGTCTTAAAATAATGATCACTTCACTCATTGTGCGCGAACGATATCTATTCGGTAAAGTGGAATCAAAATTACGGAAAAAAATTGAAAATTCTTAAAAGTTCTTAAAGAAATTCAAATCTTTAATTGTCTGACATGATCTAAAATAATTTCCAACAATAAGAACGGCTAAATACATTGGAACCTCGTTAATACACATTCAAGGGAACAAGCAAAGATACGTATTATCCGGATATGAAATACATTCGCTGAAATGGACGGACCAAGGGAAATATATATATAAAGCAGGACTATGTATTAAGCGGTGTCGTATTAACGAGGTTCGATTGTACATATCTATGAGCAAGAAAAGAATGACATTAATGCAAGCGATGAGCCAGGAGATAAAAAAAAGAGCCAGGAAAATTTGGAAAATAAAATATTTATGATCGTAATCGTAGTCGCCGAGTTCTATCGACGTAATTTCAGATTCGAATAATCACCATCGGCTGTCTATTAAAGCACAAACGCATAGAATCGTCCAGTTGGAAACCGTTCAACCGTACCATGTGACCTATTGGCGACCCGTCGGACTTGCTGGAAACGCCTTAAATCTCATCACTCTACGTGATCAAATATCTTCACAATTGGCACTTCATTTTACCTTGGACTTCAAATACTATGACTCCGTTAATATCTCAGATCTAAAAGCACGTCAGTCAAATCTTTTTAAATAAATTCATTGTATTGCTTTATGATATCCATTTATTAATCCAATACAATAGCAATTCAAGGCCCTATCTATACAGGGTGTTTCAAAAATACTTTTACAAACTTTAGGGACAGGTTCCTTATAGTACCAAAACAAGAAAAAAAGTTCATATATACATATGCCCGAAAATCATTCGTTTTCGAGTTATTAATGTTCGAGTGACTCATTGTATCCCAGATGGCGCTGTGTTGCTAGGGAGACTTGTTTACATTCGTCTGTTTACGTTTCCTGTGTCTTCAACATGTACTAGTACTGCTTGGATATCCTGTACAAGGCTTTTAAAGGATGGTGGTCTTGCTCATGATTGCTTGACTTTGAGCCACAGTTACCCCTTTTACACAGACTGTGGAGCATTTTTCCAACGATTGAATAGTCTGGATATCGCACCTTTCGAGAATCCAGTCAGCTGCTTCGTTGTTTCAATCATGGCTCCAGATAGACACAAATAATGATTCCCTTTGCGAAGTGAATTAGGTCCTCCTTGCCGGCTCGGTGGCCGAGAGGGTTAAGGCACAGGTCTTTCTGCTCTCGACACCAGCGAGTCGCTGGTTCGAATCCCACCGAGGGCATGGATGTTTAAAGGAGTTTCTAAATTATTGGCTTGTGTGTCTTGAAAGGTTATGAGAAAGTGTTATCTAACAGTAAAAAAGTTTGCAGTACTGATATACATGTGTAATTACGAGGGTGAACCAAAAAGTAAGTTACACTCAGTACCATCTGTGGTCGAAGAGCGCCGACATCATTCACCGTTTTTAAGGATGTTGCCTGTATGTCTATAATTGCAACGTGGCATGATCCCAATTGCTCGTGCGTTTACTGCGTACGCAAGAGTATTGTTGTCGGTGCTCGGAGCTATGGAGCGAGTATCAGTGAAACAGCAGCATTCGTGGGGTGCTCAAGAGCAGCCGTCGTTAAAGTATTTAAAGACTGGACGGTTAGCCGGAAGACGGGGTCTGAACGTTCGCGTTGTGGCCGCCCGCGGATGGTTGATGATCGGACAGAACGGAGACTGTCACGACTGGTAAAGGATAACAGAAGGGCAACTGTGCATCAAATCACTGCTGACCTTAATCAGGGGTCCTCCAAAACGGTCTCTGAATGCACTGTCCGCCGCACACTGCATCGCATAGGATACGGAAGCCGAAGACCTATCCGCACACATTTGCTGTCTGCAGCCAACAAGCGGAAACGACTCCAATTCGCTCAGGAGCACAAGGACTGGACTATCGAGCAGTGGAAACAAATCATGTTGTCTGACGAGTCACGATTCCAGTTACATCATGCAGATCGCCGCGTGAGAATCTGGCGGAAACAGCACGAAAGCATGGACCCCGCATGCATGAGTACAACCCTTCAGCCCAGTGCGGGCAGTGTTATGGTCTGGGGAATGTTTTCCTGGCATGCGTTGGGTCCGTTAATACGTGTTGAACAACGTCTGGATGGCACAGCATACCTCCGTATCGTCGCCGATCAAGTCCACCCTGTCATGTTGATGACGTACCCCAATGAAGATGGCTACTTCCAGCAAGACAATGCGCCATGCCACAGAGCTTGTATTGTGCAGGAGTGGTTTCAGATACATGAGGGGGACTTTACCTTACTTCGGTGGCCCCCACAATCCCTAGATCTCACTCCAATTGAGCATTTGTGGGACGAAGTCGAACGAACCATCAGACGGCTGGATCCACCACCGTCCAATCTAGCACAACTAGACAGTGCTATCCATCAGGCATGGTATCAGATTCCTCCCACCACCTTCCAACATCTCGTGGAATCAATGCCACGAAGAATCACCGCAGTATTGAAGGCAAAAGGTGGCCCAACGAGATACTGACAGGGTGGTCATAATAATATGCTCACTCAGTGTATATGTTTTTACTGTTTCAGAGTGTAACTTACTTTTTGATTCACTTTCGTCCCATTACATATGTAGTTGCAGCCTGTTTTTTTATTACGCTATCTCCCATTAATGGTCCGGATACCACTGTCATCAGTTGGAATGAGCAATTTTGAGAATGCAAATAAGAGGACCAGCCGATTTAAATAAATAAAACGCATCGGATGACCGTAGTAATCGGACAGAGGCAGCATAATATACGACAGGAACTCAGTGATTGAGAGAGGCATCAATGTGGGCTCTCACATCCGGTATGCCAATACGTGCCGCCGCTGCTCCACTGAGCCATACAAACTCAACAGTTGATGTGATATGCAAATAGAAACACTCTGGCATTATCAGTGCAGGAAAACACTCCGAAAAGGACAGACGGACAGAAAGGCGTTAAAAAGGGTTGTTCGCACTATAGGCTAAAATCAGCGCCGACTATTCCTGAAGAGTTCCAGAGAACAGTAATACCACCGTGAGCATTAATATCTTACGAAAAGAAATACACGGCCTTGGTTATCATGGCAGAACTGTAATGCACAAGCCAAACGTCAGAAGATCAAACAAGGTGGGCTCGTCTGGCTTGGTGCAAAAAACTGACACTGGACTAGTGGAAGAAGATGCTACGGTGCCATGAAGTTTGTTCACCTATTAAAACATCACAAGAAACGTACCTCAACTATTAAAAACTTTATTATTATCGCAAAAGCAGTCTTTACGCCGAGATAAATAGAACATTCCTAATGGTTTAAGACCTCCCTCCATATTAATCATTTTTTTAATAAATAATTTGGCAACCAATAGTTGTATCACTGTATATCATGGAGTGGTATGACGAGATTGATGTTCAACGACTGCCCTGGCCTCCACAGAGCCCTAATCTCAATACCATAAAACACCTTTGGGACGAACTGGAACGACGGTTGAGGGCAAGATAATTTTGTTTGAAATCAGTTGCTGAACTCTTTACTGCTTTGGTGGAAGACTGGAGACAAATTCCTGCTAATGTCTACCAAAATTAGTGGAGAGCCTTCTATAAAGGGTACAGATGGTTATCCAGGCCAAAGACGAACATATCAGATATTTAGTTTGTTCGCGATATACACTTACCTGTTTATTGTTATAGTGCAACAATTATTGGTAGATTGCGTGTATTGTAGGAAGTGAATGCAACGTCTCAATTGATCTCATTCAAGGGTAGCGCTGCTGATCGTCACTTTCACCAATGGCTCGTGAAGTGGCGATTTTTATTTAGAAATGGCGAAAATCGGTGGCGAAAAATAAACTCAAGTTTACACCGTCCTTGCCCCTAATTCCAGTTCTCAGCTGGGACTATTCTTGAATTACTACTAAGTAGCTTGCAATTATTCGGATTTATTTAATGTGAACATGTGTGAACTTTGGAAGTCACCGTAGGCAAATTTATGAGCCATAAATATGAAGCTCATACACAACGTTTCCTATTGATCAAATATCACGCTTGACATAACGGTTAGGTTACGTCATTATCCGACATTTGACGATTGAGACGTGCATTAGCTGGCATCACTGTTGCAAATTAGCGGATTTAATTTCACTAGTGCAATTGAATTGAGCTGATTTCATGTTCGGTTTTAGCGCAGAAAATTTTTTTGAGTTTGCAACACTGGTGGCTAAAATAAAATGCGCAAATGGCTACAAAATATTAATAGTGGCTACAAAAAATTCTAAATCCACACCTGCTCACTTATCAGCTAGACAGCGTTCAATATTGCTCCGAATAAGGTGGGTCAAGTCACATTAACCAAAAAGGAAGAATCTCTAATCCACAAGGAGAAATTTAATACCGGATACGTATTTCGGCTACCAAGTACTTTACATTAGAGATTAATTCTTCAGAGCAAAAACATCTTCTTTTATATTGCTATGTTTATATTAAAATGTAACGGTTTGAATGTCTGAGAAACACGTCCAAATATTACTGTCTTTTAAAAAGCCGAAAGTGAAAATTATTTTAAAATTTCTACGCAATTCTTTGCACTGTACAAGTGATTCTTTCATTTTCATACAAATACAAGTCGAAACGGAAAGCGATATTCAAATAGCATTAGTAACTTACGGTTCTTCTTTGACAGTAACAGTAATGGCATACATGTCGTTGTTACTTTTCTAAACACATCTCGACCACGGAGGAAGATGGAATGGAAGGAGACGGGATTTCAGCGAAGTTACGACCTGCGCGCGCAGGTAAGTATTGTTGCACCGTTCGAAATAATTTTAAACAAATGAAGATTCGCTACGCTTTTAATTTTATCCCGTTGGAATTTTGCGTTTATCGTTGTGTTGTTACGTTTAGAAATCAAAGGAAAACTTGATAATTATGAACATTATATTACGTTCAACAATCGCGTCTTGCTGGGTAACAATCCCGCGGACGGCAATATTTTGAATTGGACGACAGTATTGTTGGTCGTTATAACAACCAAGATAATTCGATGGAAATGGGATAGAGCAGTCGTTTTTTGGTGTCCGTTGGCGGTGGTCCCCGCGACGGCTTGTGGTGTCACCGTCGTTTTCTTACGTGTTCTCCCCTCGCTAAATAAGGGAATGAAAATGACTTCTTTATCACCCAGAGTGAAAGAATAACGAACTGTTAGATTATGTAGAGTATGTGTACTCACCGCGAGGGCTAATTCATAATATTCCCTCTCTCTAATTTTGTCGTGCTCAATATCGGGGTGTATCTGTGGATCGTTTGGATATATCCCCTTCTTTCGCCCTCAGAACTCTTAAAACCAATTTGTGTAGTGTCGAACTCAAGAAAACAAGAAGGAACGTATTTCCTTCGAACCCTTGAATCCCGTCTTTTCATTTTGAACGTTCGCCGGCGATGAACTCTGTTTAACTGCTATCGTCTCGTTCTATGGTACTTTTACTAGGGTAGATGTACCAGTAGTTGACAGTGTACCTGACTACTGGTACAATTCACAATTTCAAGGCTTTTAGCAAAGTAACAAGACATTGTTGCCACCTCGTATTAAACAATGTATTAGGCTTCCCATATTACCGCCGCAAACCTATGTTGATTGTTCAATGCCTTACTGAATCGAAAAAACTTTGTAATGAACCACTAGGCGAGGAATTTAATTACTTGAATTTATTTCAAGAATGTTATGCAATATTTGTTATTATTTTACGTGAACAGTGGGCAATACTTCTAGTAGTAATAGAATTTCAGATGACCAATGTGTTAACTATTTTATTCCACGGTCAACTACTAGAACCCTGATATGTAGTGTCACTAGTAATTGACATAACCTGTCAATTATTGATAATTTCTGTGTTTAAGAAGCGAACAAAAAATTTACTAATGTGAAATAGAATGTACGGTAAGGATAAAGGAAACATGATGGTTTTAAGTCTAACTTCTTAATTTCCAGCAATTGTCCGAGCTGTGTCAATTATAGGAACTTGACTGTCATTTCTAGATCACCCATAAATCTTTTAGGCTCTATTCGCCGATTCTTTTCGTTGGTCCTGAATCTGTCACAGAGACTATAAACAGATAGCCCAGGACAAGTCATCTTCCAAGAAGAAAACTGCTACTGGCATTCTGTTTACTATGATAAGAAGTAGCATAAGATAAACTGGACGAATTTTGCAAGTAGGAGATTGTTCATTTGTTGGCCAAGATCTGATGATATTGCACTACTGGAAAACACCTTCATTTTCTATAGTCCTTGGAGTGGACTGATTTAATTTATTATTTCAAAGGAAAAAAGGATAAATGATCTATATGAACAACTTAAGTTTTAAAAAACAAAATTTTAGTTAATGTTAAATAAATTACACATTCTTAAAAATGCTTGATTTTTTTTCATTAGCTATTTTTGAATGTTGTCAATTTTTTTTGTAAAAATATATAATAAAAATTTGTAATTAAAATATCGTCAACTACTGGTGCATTCATGCTATTAAAGATATATTAATTGTTTAGAGATTGGCACATTTTGCATTATATTTACAATTTAATGGTATAACTAGAAAAGTTTCAAAATGCAATTTGATTTACGTACACAATCTCGTTTCACAGTAAGGTCTTAAACTGTCAATTACTGCTACATCTACCCTACTAATGTTAAGAATTTAGACTTGCTCCTTTATTCGCTTGTGTAAAGCCAAAGCCGACTAGATAGAGAAAGCCTGCCCAACGAAGTCAAATAGCATAAGCGCGAATGATATCAGTTCTTTTGGGCTTTACCAGTATTTTGACGCTAGGTGTCTCTACTTAAGCGGAAATTTTACAGCATAAAAAAAAAGAAATGAGCTAAGAATGAATGTTTTTTCCAAATATTTTAAATTTTAAAATTAATTTCGGCTTTAAGATTTTAAAGTAATTCATAATATTTGATATGGTATCTTGTTACTCATCGATTTATTTATGTATGTATTTTCAAGTTGAAATATTTTTTGACGTTATTTGAAAAATACTAAATGCATATTTCAGAGGCAAAGCTTCCATCATTCAGCAGGAGACAGAGAAAAAGAAGTTAACTTTGGGGTATATACACTCACATGCCAAAAGTCATGGGATAACACCTAATCGTATTCCTCAAAATAAACGGATTAAAATAAATTTTTACAATTGAAACTGCAATTTTTTTCATTACATGCTTTTGTTATAATTATTCATGCTAAAATATTTATAACTTTAATAATTATTCATGCTTATTTATTTATAACCTAGTTTTTACGCGATTTATTGAGAACCAACGCGGAATGTAATCGTAGACTAGCGATAGTTGACGCACTTTGCGCTGAGCGCCTGGTGATCGAGATCATTCGCTTCTTTGGATATCCGAGATCTACTGTTTCCGACATCGCACGAAGATAGGAAGCCGCAGAAAAGTTTGAAGAAGATCTGCTAAGCTAGCATGGCAACGCCATTCGAAGGAGAAGCAGGCTAGGAAAATTAATTTTGGAGATCAGATTTGATTCCCCTGGATGGAACGTTATTGAAAGGATATCTAATAGAGGGGCGGCAACGACGCCATCACATTCACGGTTTGTGTCACCTGCACTAGCGAGTGGCAAAACAACCTCGATTACATGTGGATTAACTGTGGATTTGGTGCCGTTCTGGTTTCTCTATACTTTAAAATAGCCTGAATTATCATGAATAACTACTATGAGACTAAGTGACAATTTTAAGCGCGACTCTCAGCTAACGTTAGAAAATATGGAATCTCGGATCCTTATACGATGCCAAAAATTATGTTTGTGACCTGATATATCATATAGTGATATATTTAACTGATTAAACCCGCATGTGTTTATATCGAAAAGACTAAGCTTGAACAAAAAACATTACCTATTGGAAACAGAGCTGCTATATTTGCTCGGCTTCCACCCCTTTTCGCCCGAGAGCATTGATCTATTTTTACCTTCGTTTTTCGTCATTTCTTGGAAATGAATGAGCGATATCCCTGAACCCTTTTTAAATCTGCTTCAGCAATCCGAAAATCCTCGGATACCATGCAGCGTTTAACCATTTATTAATTTGCTTCGAAAAAATGCACCGACTTTTTGAATTTCTAACAGAGAGAGAGAGACACGCCAAACTTGCTTTAAAAGTTCATAACCACCACTCCTTTTGCCACTCCACAAGCGTTTTGTTTTCATGAATGGAGGGGGCAGCTATCATTCTGACGTCACGTACCGCTCCTCTATAAGTCCAGACATCTAAACGTTGCATCCCTTCAAGCTGCTGTGGAGGCAACCTTTTGTAAACTTCGAGAAGGACCAGTTGAAGAGAGGATGCGCACGCTTTCGACCACAGATTAAGAATACAGAATGTATTCTTAATCTGTGCTTTCGACCAAGAATCGAGGAAGTGAGCATTGTTATATTCTCCTTATGTAACGACGCTCATTTTCACTATGTGCAGAAAATGATTACAAAATTTGCGCACAAACGCACAAACAAGCGAAGTTATAAAAGTGTGCATCTGGCGTTGCAATCTTGCCAGACTGAAAATTAAGTTTGGCTATATGGATGATAGATATTGGTTCAAAGATGGCTTTTTTTTAATCAGCCTCGTTCTTTAATTATCGGACTGTATACGTTGAATTTCTCTAGCTGAAATTCGATGAATTTTCCCACATACTCTAAGTAGGGCTAATATCTTAGAATTGCTGGAAACAACTTTTGAATCTATAATTTGGTAAACGGGTTTTTCTTGCCATTTCAGTTACAAATTAAATGTCTGTCATTGTGCTAAGCATTACAAGTTGTAGTTCTTTAAGTACATGAAGTATTCTTTAAGAATTTTAATCTATTTCTCACAAAGAACAGTTCCGAAGTGCCAGTCTTCGATTTCCACCAAATTTTGAATATAGGTAGTAGACAAGGAGTTGTACCTACAACCAAAATTTTATATGCTGACATCAGCCCGGAGGGCAGTTATAGCCCTTCATAAATCCTCAAAGCGCACAAAATTGAAATTGGTATAAAACTGAGTTCAAATGACAATTGTGAAATAGGAGTATACAATTGGGGAAAATTAAGATCGACGAGATTTAAGCACTGTAGTTAGAATAAAGGAATATTCGCGAAAAAAAGTGATGGAAGCAAAATGGTATTTACACCATAAAATGAAATGGTAAGAATGAAATGGAACATAAAATGAAATGGTAAGACACACAATGAGGAAGCAAATGTTTGAAAGAGGAATCATTAGGGTTAGTGAATGAGTTACGATAATAGGCCAGTGAATATACGACAATCTCTTGGGGAGGAGAGATGATTGATTCTATCATTATGAACTCAGTTTTAAACCAATTTGAATTTCACTCGCTTTCAGGATTTTTGAGGGGCTATAACTCCCCTCCGGATTGAAGTCAGCAGCAAAATTTTGGTCTTAGGTACAACTCATTAGACACTTTTTGCAACCTCAAACGATATGCGAAATACGAAATGCGAAAGGTGAGATTTCGTCTTTCTCCTTTCATATTTCGTTTTGAGAGTTTTTGCACCCACGAAATAAGAAATGCGAAAAGAGAAATGCGAAAAAGAGAAATTCCAGGTTTTACTTCTACACTGCTCAGCTCCCTCTGATATCTGATTCTCAGCATCATGGCAGCAAGGAGAATTAAGTACTATTAAAGTTAAAAGCTATAACTCGTGGTGGGATTTAACATTGTGTTACAAAACTGCGAAGCAGTTTCCTCGTCGGACACCATGTTGGGTAACGCGAGGAACTTGCTGTCAGAGCGTGGAGGTTGCGCGCAGCACGCATGCGCGACGACAAATTTGGTTACCAAAGGTGGCAACGAAATTTTTTAGAATTTTCGTATTTCGTTCGACAAAACCTGGCATGACCAAACGGTACATGGCAGTCACATGACCAAAATGCCATCTATCGCATTTCGCCATTCGTATTTCGCATATTGTCTACTACTTATACAAATTTGGTGGAAATCGGAGATTGGGACTGTTCCTTATCATTAGGGGCCGAATTTTTATGCACTAAAAAACAACAAAAATGCATGCAAATATGCCTTAAAATTGTGGAAATATGCATTAAAAATTATGATTGTTTAGAGTAAAGAAAGTAGTTTTTAAGACTTAATATAATTGATTTAACAAAATTAAAAGAGGTCTTACAGTACAACATTTTAGTTTTAGTT
>JAHWFO010004149.1:0-12332 GCA_023313115.1 Rhysida immarginata | reverse complement strand
TATAGATTAACATTCAATAGTAATCTATTCTTTATTTACTCTTTAAAGATACTAGTGTATCGTGCTGCCCCTTTAAGAGGGTGGCATTTCCTTTAATAAAATAAATTATCTTTATCGAATTCAATCTACCCTGTCCAGATTTTTATGCTCACACGCATTCCACTGCATTAATTTAAAACTTTTCGTGACAGGGTAGATTTCGATAGATTTTATTAAATTTCTGGTAGTCCGAGCCTGTAGAGAACACGTGCCTCTAGGGTGAGCTTAGTATCGTTTCCACTGCTACAGAAATTTTCTTATTTATTAAATTTCTGGTAACAGTGCGTGGAGAGAACGCGTACCTTTGGGACAGGCCTAGTACAGTTTCCATTGCTACATAGATTTTGTATTAAATTTCTGGTAGTTTCAGCGTGGAGAGAACACGTACCTCTAGGTTGAACTCAAGCTTCGTTTCCATTGCTACAGAAATTTTTTTCTATTACTAAATTTCTGGTATTTATCGCGACAGAGCATTCGTACCTTTAGTGTAGACCACTGCACAGCTTCTATTGTTGCAAATTTTTTTGCGATTGTTAAAGGCCGGTAAGAAGAACGCGGGCCCTAGGCGTAAGCTTCAGCGTAGGTACTACTGCTATAAATATTAGTATTAGTGGGTGCTTATCTTTTTCAGTCGGAGCGCAAGATTTGCTGAGCTCGAGCGATTATAGTGGCTATATTGTGCTTAGTAATTAGAGTACGTTTGACTGGATTTTTTTTTGGCAGTTGCTTCGCCATTGTTTCTAGCGTCATAGATTTATTTCCTGAGTGGATTGAACAGAGGGTCTATATACGTTATTCGAGGCAGTGCGTTGTAGGCTGCAATTTGTAAAAAAAAGAAAAAAAAAGAATTTTTTTGGGGGGGGGGGTTGCTTAGTATTTTCCTTTCCAGTGGTTTATTTAATCTTAGTTTCGGAATCTATCAGCTGCTTCCGTTGTGTGGGTTTTGGAGTAGCTGGTAGATTTCGATAGAAGATTTTATTAAATTTCTGAAAGATTAATTCAGGGTTTTTTGTGGATGCAACCGTTTGATGAGGTTCTTGGGTAAGAGATTAGAAATGGCCAAGAAAGAGAAAAGCACGGGGGAAGTTATAAAGGGTATGTTAACGCGTATCGCGTATAATAGACAAAATATTTTTAATTTTAACAAATGTTATGCAAAATTAATTGAACAATTGCCAGATTGTAATGAAACGCAAAAAACACAAATGTACATACGCGTTTTTCTGGAAGAAATACAAAGAGTGCTTCATGAGAAGTCTTCCGTGTGCTTACTTCAGGCCATGCGCTATACGGAGGCCTCTGTCAGTAATAAGCAAGCATTGAGAAATAAAAAGGCGCAGCCGGAAGGAAACCAGGAGTCTGGCGTTCCAAGTGGTCAAGAGAAAAATAAAGCAAAAGAAGAACAGCATAGCAGCCCATCGCGAGTGGAGGCAGTCGCTTCTACATGGAAGATAGAAAGAAAACTTGTGGACGATACATGCAAGGTGTCACGGAATTCGGATGCCTTCAACAATTCGAGTGACGTGAGCACTCGTCGTACCTTCTCGACTCGAGTGTTCTACAACTCAAGAGACAAGAAGGTACGTCACAAGCTTCTCAGGCAGCATCATGAAGCAGGGACCAATCAGGAGACAGTTGGCGGAGTGGCGACGAGAGGGAGATCTTCTCCGAATTCAAACGGCAGCAACAGGAGAGTGAATGCAGGAGCCAAGCAGAACGACAGGGAGAGAGTTTCGAGTCGAGGGAGACAGAGATTTCGAGCCCGAGATGTATGTTATATCGGTAAAGGAGGCGGCGAGAGGTCAAGCAGGTTTCCCCGACGAGAGAACGTCTTGAATTTCCCAAACGCGACGCCTGTGCGAATAGAGCTTTGCAGCGAAGCCTCGCTGGCGGCGGTTTCCGGGGCTGACGACGACAAGCGTCTACGGAGCGACTCCGAGAAAATTCTACAGTGCCCGAATGTTCCTGTCATATGGAGAAGTCTGTCATGCGTTCCATTCCAAACAACCGTGAGTTTATCCTTCGTTGTGGGTTGGGCGGCTAATAGAATAAAAACGACGTTTCCTGAATTGCGAAGTAGAGCTCTTATTTTCAGTACTGAGATAATTGCTCTATGGTCCAGGGGAATGGCCGCATACTTCGAGGAGTCCTTGGGCTTTGTGATAATTCGCCCGCCAAAAATTGTGAATTCAGCATAAGCTGTAGTTTCCAGTTTAGTCCACTCCTGTATTATTAGTGTTTACAAATTTTACGTCGTGATTGCGTTCTTAACGCCATTTGTAATTTTGTTATTTTTATTTTAGGCATATGTAAATGGGCTAGATTGCCGGCCGATACTTAATTTGCACAAAGACTGAACTTGGACTTTATTATATTATGTTACCTTTGTAGAGGGGCTAATTATTTTACAAGAACACTATTATCTGTGCAATTCGTTTTGTTTGTAATTACCTTCAGTGCTTTTACATCTTGAAATTTCTGGTTTTCTATGTGCGCTGTGTGCGGTTTATTTCACGCGCAAGAATAGTCTGTTAATTACATTTTAGATTTAAGTTAGTGTTCTTTACATTTAGCTGTAGCTTTATATTTGTGCTATAGCGGGACCTTCATATGTTTAAGCCAGGTGTTATGATTTATACCGATTTTGTCCATTATTTGATGTTTGATATTTTGTGTGATATTAATTATTCAACTCACAGTGTAATTTAAATACAGACGTTAAAATTTCGTATCAAGAGACACTTGACTCCGGTCAATGAACTTTGTAACTTTGAACTTTGTTAATTCAATGCTTCATTTATTAATGAAGGTGATATTCTTACAAAAACGTAAGGTGCTGTGGATTATGATTTTGCTTTATTGCTTTGTGATTTAAATTGTTAATTCTGCCTTTAGCTAAAATTATAAGCTTTTGTGTTATTGAATTGTGTTTTAAACTTTATTTAGATGTTTACTCATAAGTGTGGCTTATTCAACCTGGTTTAAGGTAACTTGCAATTCTTGTTATATAAGAGATGCATCTTGTTTACTATTTATCATTTTTTTATGATTTACTCGTTAGCAACTAAGAGTATGATCATTTTTGTTTTCCCGATTTTTGTCAACATTTATTGTTCATCTTGTTAATTAAATATTTTATTTTTCATTCATTTTGTTCGTTGCACTGTTACTGATACATCTTCCACTGCGTATTACTCTACCTTGTTTTTATCCGTGACACAAGGGGTATGCTATATGTAAGAGTACTAAAAAGAAGTATGTAAATCCACAGCAGCCCAACTTTGTAGATGAAGGATTGCTGTATAAGCGACTAGGATCGCGAACTTTACTTGTGATACCACGTATTAAAGCGGTATTGGAGAAAATCATGAAGGTAGGTCACTCGGATCCTACAGCGGGTCATCTAGGCCTATACAAAACGATGGCGCGGATGCGCCAAACATATGTTGGCCGCATATGTATGTAGATATCGTTAAGTTTATTCAGTCTTGCGATATCTGCCAAAAAAATAAGGTAAGGCGTAGAAAGCCATATGGCGAACTACAGCCATTGCAGATTGAGATCCCTCCTCAATGATGGCATACGATTGCCATCGATTTTATACTTCTGCTTCCGCTTACTGCAAGAGGTTATGACGCGTTATTGATTGTTACGGACAAGCTATCAAAGCGGGTGAGGTTGTTACCATGTAAGCCCTCAATCATGGCGGAGGGTACAGCCCGGTTATTGGTTGACAAAATTTTTAAAATACACGGGTTCCCTCAAGTCATAGTTTCGGACCGTAACGTTAGGTTCATGGCGGATGTTTGGAAACAGATATTCAAAATGTTGGGGACTACGCTCAAGTTTGCTAGTGCTTATCACCCGCAGACCGACGGACAGTCAGAGCATTCCAACCAAACTGTCATCCAAATAGTCCGCAGTTATTTAGGCGCGGACAAGTCTGATTGAGACATGCATTTGACCATGGCAGAAATAGCCATGAATGCTTCGACCTCAGAGTCGACCAAAATGTCCCCATACCTATTGGACTTGGGGTGTGAAATACTGATCCCGCCATCGGTAAACAAGTATGCCATTGCGGGGGAGACTACAAGTTCCTACCATGCCCATTTAGCAGAATTATTGAAACAAGTGCGTGCCCACATGAGCAAAGTTAATAAACGCTATATGCGGCACTTCGATGCGCAGCATAGCCCAGTAACGCTTAAGAGGGGGGCAAAAGTACTTGTCTGGGCATCTCGCTTATGTCCGAGAGCTCAGCTTAAAGGAAAGAAACTTTACGAGAAGTACAGGACCCTTCTGTGTTTTAAAAGTTATCAATAAAGTTCCAGCGCGAATTGCTATCCCACCAAGATGGGGTGGCACGAAGGTCATACATGCGCCATTTTTAAAAGAGTATGTGGAGCGAAGTAAAAAAAAAACAAAGCCGCCAGGTCCTATAGCTGATCCGAAATTCTCTGATGTTATTAAGTAGAGAAATTATTCGATGTAAAAGGGAAAAAGCCCGATAGATCCATTTTAGTTAAGTGGGTGGTTATCCGAATCCATCATGGGAACCTGAGGGTAACCTACACAGGTGCCAAGGCCTCATTAGGAAATTCTTTCAGGCAAATAGGAAAGGGCAAGCCATCCAAATGGAAAAAGATTCCAGGCGTGATCAGAGCAAGTGACGAGGCGCGGCCCGAAAGAAATCTCGAGCAGAAGGCGAAAAACAAAACGAGGTTTCTGAAGATCTTACAGCTCATTCCGCCAATACCATTTTATCGCGGGCTTCGAAGGAGGTTAATACAACCGATAAGGGTTATAGGTCGAATCCGCGATCATTAAGGGCGAGGATGTCACAGCCTAGCAAGCGAGGCAAGAGAGGGAGATCGTTCTCCTCTGAGGTAGGCACACAGACGGAGGTGCCATCTCTTGCCGCGAATCAAAGGCAATTCGTTGCTAGCGAATTTGGTCTGCGTAAAAAGCCGAAGTCGCGAGATTGGAGCGCTGCGAGAGGGCGTGGCGCTGGTGGAACGAGAGCGAGCGAGAAGGGGATTAGACCCCGTGAGAAGAAGTCCAAGGAAATGTATTTCGGAACTGCCGCGTCTCCAGCTAATAATTCAGCTGAAGACACAGGTGAGGCAGAGTTCCCGAATAAATATAGAGAACATTTCGCCAGCTTCGCGTCCGCAAGTTACAGTAGTGACAAAGTACAAACAGAAGGGACTGCCTCCACTCGCCAAGACTGCGATAATTCCTTTTCTCATTATTTCGCCACAGGAGGAATAGACTCACGGAGAACGAGAGCCCCGAACCTAACTGACGGCGGGATAAGGCAAGAGAGACTTCGCCAACACGAAAGGGAGCGTGTGTTAGCCGCCAGCGAAATAAATTGTCGATTAAGCACGGTGGAAGGAAAAGTAAGCGACGGGCTTCATCTCCTCACTTCAAAACAGCTGGAAGTGCTCTTCCGAGTGACGGCAAGCATCAGCTACGTTCCTGGTCAAATCGAGCTGCGTCTTTTGGTGTCCCTGCGTAACGGTTCAAGGGGTAACGTCCTTCTCCGACATTTTGCCCGATTGCTAGCTGCTACGAGGAGCAGAGCCAGACACGTCAGGAAACCATTATTGCCCCGTGGGGTTTATCTACATATTTCCAAGAAGGCCTCGGCTGCGTGTACCCGGCTCCATACAAGGTAAGTCTGATTCCTTTTCCTCTCGCAATAAAAGCTGGCGCAAGTTCCACCAACGCCTAGCAGACTGGCGAAACATTAACATAGTTCTTTATGCTAATTTATAGGTCTGCTCGAAGACAAACGCATCAGCGTCGAAGCGATCCATGTGAAGGCAGCGAGGCAGCCTTGTTTGATGTTATATGGATTTAGTTGGAGTTTCCGTCAAGATTGAGGTCTCAATATTATTATTTTTATGGAACTGTAGACTGTTATAGATTAACATTCAATAGTAATCTATTCTTTATTTACTCTTTAAATTTATTAAACGACGTTAGTGTATCGTGCTGCCCCTTTAAGAGGGTGGCATTTCCTTTAATAAAATAAATTATTTTTATCGAATTCAATCTACCCTGTCCAGATTATAATGCTCACACGGTTTCCACTGCATTAATTTAAATCTGTACGTGACACACACAATCTAATGTAGCCTTATTTACTCATTATGATACTCGGAAACTGGACGAGCGCACACAAGTCGACGCTTTGTATCTTGATTTTTCCAAAGCGTTCGACAAGGTCAACATATCTTTGCTGATTGAGAAACTTAAATTTTTAGGGCTCTCGAATGCTGTCCTCGATTGGTTCCGCTCTATGTTGAGCGGTCGTAGTTTTATGTTGCGCTATCTTAAGCAATCTGGTACGATTTTTCCTATTAGAAGTGGTGTCCCTCAGGGCTCTCCGCTTGGTCTGTTACTTTTTAACATCTTTGTTGCGGATCTTACGACCGTTCTGAGGGACCACAACATTAATGTTTTTCTTTATGCTGACGATGTCAAGCTCTTTAATGAGATGAAGGGGTGGAGTGATTGCTCTCGGTTGCAGTCTGCTTTGACTGCTGTCCATAGGTGGGCTGACGATAATGGTCTCTTGTTGAATGCGGAAAAATCGTTTGTCGTATCATTTAATCGAGCTACTGCTCCCTTTAAACACGACTTTCATGTTAATAATAATTTTCTCGCCAGATCCAATTCGATCAAGGATCTGGGGGTTATTTTTTCTTGCAATCTTTCATTCAGTGACCATATGAACTCCTTGTAATTGGACATTTCGCGCCGCCTGGGTTTGATTAAGAGGGCTTCGCGTTTCTTTGTGGACTCGAAGACTCACCTTATATTATTTAAGGCTTTTGTTGTCCCTAAGCTTATTTATTGCGTCTGGATTTGGTTCGGTGGGAACCTTCAAATCCTTAACAAATTCCAGCGCAAATGTGTTAGTTTTTTTTTCTTTCACTTGCAAACGGACAAGCATTAGCAAATTGGGACCCGATTGCCCATTTGAGTTTAGTGTGAATCGTGTCATTAGCATCGTCTTATTTAATGTGTTGGTTGGTGTTTTCTTCCGTAAAATCTCTGTGACTGCTTTATATTGTGAGTTTAATTTCCACTCTTCTCGAAGGACACGTAGGGGGTTTGTGATAAAACCCTCTGCTAGCTGGAAATCTTTTCTTTCCCGGATTAATCCGGTTTATAAATTAGTTCATAATTACACAGGGTATTTTAACGACATTGACCTTTCGCTTGCCGAAGGTTTGCATTTAAATTTATTTTCTTAATTTTTTTCCCCCTATTTACTGAATTTGTTTTTTTTTAAGTATTCATCATCATTAACTGGTTTCTGTTTTGTTTCGTTTTTCTTATTTTTTTTTCTTTGTCTATTTGTAACTATATTCTGTTTTTCTTTATGGTTATTATCTTTTACGTCTTATAAATTATGTTTATTTTATTCTACTAAATTTGATTTAATTTTTGTCCTTGTCCGTTCAGTTGATTTAATTTTCTTTTACTTGTTTGTTCATTAACCCCGTTTTGGGCTTAGGCCTGTTGGTCTCTCTGGTGGTCTCTTCCCCCGTTGTTGTTACATTATTTAAAAATTATTTAAAAAATTATTATTATTAAAGTTGATTAAATATATGAGAATTGATCCCAACTCCCATAAATATCGTATGTGCTAAAGCTCTAGATGTCCTATGTAATATGTTAATGCTCTAAATACTCTAGGTGTCGCCAGTAGGAAGCACATACAATGCAGGGAAACCTATCTTGACCGATTTCATTTGCTACTATTGTAAAGAAGACGAATGAGCAGGCCTTTATCTATCACGTCGGCCACGCTCAAACAAAGAACACGAGGAACGCCGAGCATATCAGCTAGTGATGAAATAAATAATAATTTTTTCCTCAACGCTGTTATTCAATAGGACACATTTTATAATACAATCTGCTTTTAAAAATTATGCTTACGTGCATCTTTTAACCTCAAATAAAATACAGCTGTTATAGTATTTAAACATTTCCTTTATTTTTGTGTAGAAATGAACTAATTAATAACTTTATTGATGACAGTTAATTGCATTACCTGCTATTTAATTGAATTATTTGCTATTGAACTTTGATTTTTACAAAACTAAGTTATTAATAAATTAATTATAACTCAAAATTAGGGACAATAGCCCTAATTCAAACATGATGTAATGAGTTTCCTCTGAAATTATATATAAAACGTTGTTTCGTGAGTTTTAAATCTCAGAAAACAAAACAGATCTCCTTCTGTAAATAAATTTTAAGTGAGTTATTTTCATTTGATTTTTGTTCTAAAGATGCAATTATTTACTGTAATATTTTAGTATTTTTTATTTTTTATTTTATACTGATTCTAATTATCATTAATTTAAATCATATTTAAGAATAATTGGAACCATTTTCAACTAATCAGACAAAAAAATAATACTTTCTCTTATAATTTTGCTACTTTGATTTTTGGCGCTTTCTTCTAATTTTTAGAAGCAGTCGATTTCTGTATTATTCTAAAGGCTTTCTCACTCTACCTTGGCCCTGTTAAATCAGTCACGCAATGTAAATCGGTGCAAGTGTTAACGCGCATTATCACGGAGTGCCATTTCGGGTTAGGTTTGAGCATCGCGTGACATAGGAAACCAGTCAAGAGAGAGCATTCCTTTCATTCTGTCTAGGCGGCAAGAGGAGGTATTTATCTTGTGACAGTATTAGGCACCCTCTAAAAATCCACGTTAACAATACCTTTGTGCGTTTTGGATTAACAAAAACCCTAATATTACGTTTACATTATTCATTTTTATTATATTTAATTAACAGTTTATAGGTCCCTCCTTTGGTTTTATTGCGGCAGGGATTATCGTAGGCATACTGTTTACTATCGCCCAGCACACTTAAAAAAACAAGTCACGCCTCTCTTTAGTTGGAACTCGCGTCTCACGTCTTCTTTTGACGTGATTACGTGATTCAGAATCCTCCGCTTCAGATTGCTCCAAATATGCTCGACTGGGCTGAGGTCTGGTGAAACTCAACCTCACTTTCTTCGAACCATCGCCTTCTGGTTGCAAACAGGTTACATTGTTTTTCTGGAATTTTACGCTATCCAAGTTTGTTCCGTCAGCTTAAAACTGTCTTTTTCACTGTTCATGGGTCTTGAAACCAAAAATAATTCGGCAATACAGTAAGAGAAAGTATGATTTACTTATTTTATTTATTTATTTGTTTAATGTAAAGGGAGATACAAATCGTCCATCCAGGGCCAGTATGGCGGGGGCCGACGAGGTAGGTACCTGGATGGGGAACAAAGATATAATTTTTGATAAATTACAAAACAAATTTTAAAAAATGGATGGGAATGAGGAGGGGCAGGAGTTAGTTAGGTGGGGGTGCAGAGAGGAGAAGTTCTTTAAACGGGATTTGAAAATATTGTTGCCTGGTAACGGACGGAGATCTGGGGGTAAAGTGGGCCAAAGTCTGTTGCCGGCGATAAAGATACTCTTGAGCTGGTAGTTACGTCTAATTCCTTCCCAAGCAGCGATTGGGAAGGAATTTCTATGTCGGATGTTGTAGGGGGGGTGTTCCAACGGTTGTAAATAAAGGTTGGGGGAGGGATATAATTATAATGTTGTTAATTGCTTTTTATATGAAAACTGCTAGGCTACGCATTAATAATATTGGTGGCGGATTGGTTAAGGTTACGCATTAAAAGCAAATAGGTGTACATTTATAATCCGATGAGAAAATATTCTTTAAATTTTTTCTTCACCTTTTGTGCACGTAGAATATTTTGCAAAAACATTAATTGTCTAAATCAATTAATGCTTTCTTGCGATTATTTTCAGGCGCAAATAGAATCTAAAATGACCTTTTATTAGAAACAATTGCTTTCCGATAAGTAGATAACTAATGTTTTTAGCTTGATTGCATTCTCTCTCTCTCTCTCTCTCCTACAATTTATATTATCGCTCAAAACTGAATGATAAATCTTCAATCACGAATAGTTAACATTTCAAATTTACATGTGCGCAAGATGCTACAAGGCTGACAGAAATGGAGAAATGGATAACTTACAAAAATTACACCCCAAAATTCCATGCGGATATGGAAACTTTTGTAGTTTGAGCAATTGCAACATGATTCTCCATCAGGTATAAATTGCGAATTAATTAGAAGTCGCGTATTAGGTTAGTGCAAAATTAATTATCTATTGCATTTTGTGGATGTAGGTGAGTCGGAATGCAAATTATTTCTCGATTAATACGCCATGTGAAACATCATTTTAAAGCTAGACTTCTTCTCTTTAAGCTGATGCTAAAAACTTGTTGTGAAAGGTTAGAACCATTTTGCAAATGCCATCTACACAAGAGATACTCATTATTTCATTGCATGCTTTCAAACATAACCATAATGCTGCTGCAGCAACTCGAAATGTCATCAAAGTATGGAGTGACGGGACAACTTCCCAACGTACAATGCGCAGTTGTTTGAAAAATTCCGTGGCGCCAATACCACCCTTGAAAATGAGGATGGGTGTCCATTAAAGTTGACGACAATCAATTGAAGATATTAATCGAAGCCGACCCGCATAAATCCGCGGTGTGAATAGAAAGATGGGTAAACCCCCGAGTCCTCTTTTCCTTTCTGGTAAAGAGCTCGAATGGGTAAATCATTACAAATACCTCGAAATGGTAATAGATGCCAAGCTAAATTAGGTCAACCATATCTCCTACGCTATCAACAAGGCAAAGAAGGCTGCTCTTAACATTTTTCTGATTTATTCGTTCTGCGCATGACGTCAGCTGGGGAGCACATGACGGCACATAGCAGATACCGTACACTGTACGTATTTAGCTTTACGCGCTGTTTTTTTTCCTTGATATTTTTTTTTTACATTAAACTTTTTTTACCAATTTTTTTTTTGTTTTTTAATCGCTATAACGTTTTTATGATAAATAAAAGTTTATTCACAAAATATTTTTTTTTTAATTTTAACAACCTTGACACATTAATAATGATCTTGATCGTTTTTTTAATTCGCAGCAACACTTTTTTTTTTCTCAATAATTATAAAAGAAAAATATTCATGTATCAGAATATGTAAAGACCGATTTAAAAATCTTATTGAAAACTTTTTTACTATCTGTTAAAAATGTTTGAACTATAAAATTTCTGAAAACATTTAAAGAATTAAGTTTCGTAAAGTATTAGTGTAAACATTTATTATTTTCAAACTTTATTATTAAACATGATTTATGATAACGATAGTAATATGATGTTTACTTAATTTTTGCAAAGTTAAATCCTTTTAGAATTCAGCAGTGTCTTTTATCACAATTATTTCAAACTAGCAAAGGTATCCGGCGTTGCCCGGGATAATTACACTTGTAGGTAAACAGAACAATCTCAAAAAATTAAATTTTGCAATATCTTAAAAATAAACACATGAAAATGCTGAGAATTAATACAGTAAAAATTCTTAATTTAAATTCGAAAAAAAAAAAATTTAAAGGATGGAACTCTCCAATAATTCCTTACTCACGTAATCTTACTTCAGATGTACACTTGATGTTGTTGCAATTTCTACTCTTCTCTCGATGTGTTGAAGCAAAACTTGGCCATTCATCACTTTGTGTAGTTTAGCGGTCGCCGATTCTTCTATTTACTTGCTTCCCATTTGCTCAATACAGCACGGAGCTAAATGAGTGCTTCCTCTGTCGTCTTTCCACTCTTTCTCAATAGTCTGCTAACTCTTCATTATCTCCAGTTAATGATCAGTTTTAAAGATTTGCAAGAAATTAAGTACTAAGAACTATCTTTTCTAAGAAAAAACCTGAATAACAGGAATTCTATGCATTGTTACAAATTGAAACTTATCCTTATTGCAACATCATTTTATAATTCTTGGAAAGGATTGCTTTATCATTACATCATCATTTTGTGCTCATTGTTATTGGTGAATTGTGCGTTGATACCATTGTTGATGAGAACACGATGGGCCTATTGTTGCACAAATTTTGCCTTGCATTGTTGGTCATGAGATATTTCTCATTAATATGCCCTGCCATAACCATGAATATCGATTTTTTATCAATAATTATTTTTCCGAAATCTGAGGTAGACAGTGACCTCCCTCATGCACTGAAGGTCAAGTATGCAAAATTTCATAAAGATCGGAATAAAACTGTAGATTTGTATAAAAAACAAACAAACCCACCCACAAACAAACATCCTTCTTTATATACAGGGTGTTTCAGAAAGGACTCCCCAACTTTGAAATGACATAA
>JAHWFO010004142.1:0-14546 GCA_023313115.1 Rhysida immarginata | reverse complement strand
CGACACAGACTTAATAAAACAACAGTAAATAAAATAAAACGACAAATCCCCTGATTATGAACGCACCCACTCCCACTTAAACGAACAAACGTGACTTCTTCTTAACCTGAACGTCACACACGCTCGACAACAAGCCTCGAACATACCTTACTTAAGATTATGTTCGAGACAGAACAATCAAAATAGACTTCAAAAACAAATCACTACACAAAACACCACACTTCTCTTAACCTACATCACTACACCAACAAAATCACTAACTACTTTTCAACACGAACATTTAACAAGCAGATTCATATTAACCCTTAAAGTACCACGTAATCATCATCAATTTATATTACAATACAGAGTAACTTATTTGATTATAATTTACATTGCTCTACAGTTCCTTGCATATTCAAGAATTTCCCGGAACTACAATACTCCCTATAATTCGTTAAACATCACCCTACAAGTACAATCAACACATTTATACCCACACACTAAACATATAATAACAACAAAAAAAAAAAAAAAAAATCTAAAACAACTTATAGTCTACCACTCAAAATTACAATAACCAGTCTCCCCCCTACCTAGAACTGTAGGGGTCTCCACGTAACTGTCCCAACATATGTCTTCCTCCCAAGAATCAATTACCTCTTCTGGACCATTTATTATCTGTTCCTGGAGCTCGTTTCCTATCCGTTTTTTTTCAGTGCCAGTCATAACCATTTTAGGTTTCGAGGCATCAAAGCTAATACCGTTTTCTACTTCCTTTACGTGACCCTTTTTACCACCCTTACCCCGTTTAATCTTTTTTTTACACTTACGCACTACCTTCCCTGTGCCCCCATTTTCACGTTCCTTTTTATTTATTTTCGACCGTTCTGTGTTCCGTTTATGAAAATCTTCAGCTATTTTGATCCCTTCGCGCCAAGGTCGATGCCTCTCACTTTCCATTCCTTTTTCCGTGGCCTCATCTAATGTCGTGATAGGATTTGCAATTTCTTCTGTACTTACTTCCACATCAATCCCTTGAGCTTGAGTAGCTTGAGTTCCTTTCCACAACTCCCTTTCTACAGCTTTTGATACGCCTATATCCACCTCAGCGCTCTGCACCGCTTCAGTCGGCGCATCTGACCAGGACACTGTGGCCCCTCCTGGATCCTGTGTTACTTCCTTGACCTGGGGCGTCCAATTCAGACATACGCCAGGGTATCCCTGGTCTACCATCCCAGTACCACATTGCCATTCCTGAGCCTCAGACCAACTTGGATCACTCCCTTGTACCTTATTACTCTTTTGATCCACATAATACCCCGGGATATCCCTACCAGAACCACAATCCCTGTATGCGATTTCGGTTCCTTCCTCATGCCACCCACATACCAGGGGCTCTACCCCGCCTCCTTGCGGGTGGTCTGTTCCTGTGCCCATGTTACCATGCCATCTCATGGCGTCCCCATAATCCTCCTGCTTACCTCCTATTGTACCTATACATTCTCCCCATCTCGTCCATATCTGACCCAACCTTACCCATCTAATATCTCCAAACCGCACCCCTTTGATCTGTGCCCATCCCATCCCGTCTGTAGAACACAACTCAAAAGGCCCCAACCATCTCACCGTCCTACCCATCCTTCCCTGACATGGCTCCCTAATCATTACCTGTTGTGTACAGTTGGCACCCCAATTTCTATTATTTCCTCCGTTGTAGATGGGCTCACTCTCGATACCCAACATTTGTGCAGGGTCCTTCTCAGTACTCGCATCGTTATTCCATAGCTGTTCGATGGGTAATACATCTGCGACCCTAGACACAGTTGTTGATGCACATTGAAATGTGAGCCCCTTTAACACGTCCATTCCCAGAATGCCATCATATGGGCGGTCACTAAATGAATGGACCAGGAACGTCCGCATACCCATATGACGACCCTGGACGACCACATCCAGTAGCCCCCCCTTCTTTAAATACAAGCAGTTCCCATTTATACCTTTGATTGTCATTTCCATATCTTGCAGTGGTGGCCCAGCTAATTGGTGGTACGCTTCCTCGTCGATTAACGATACCTGCGAGCCGGTATCAAACAGCATAGTTAAGGGCTGTCCCTGAATATATACCGTGGCTACGCAGGTCCCACCCTCTCCACACTGTGTCATAATCGGGCCTTCAAGTGGACTGCTAGTGTTAACACTTCGTGGTCTTGGAGATGGCTGGGGGCAGTTCCTTGCCAGATGCCCCAATCGTCCGCATCTAAAACACCCATTGTTAGTTGATGCACTCCTCGGCATAGCGGCTCGACCATCTCCTGAAGTGACAGCGGGTGCTGGCTGTATATATGGTGCCGCCGTGCGTGTGGTCACCAACTTTTCAACCGTGCGAGCTAGGCTTTCCACCATCCCTTCTAAATTTTTAATAGAATCGGAGCATTTGCATCCATGACCTTGATGTTTTGCCCCTTCCACATTGCCAGAACTGGTTTTTGCCCCCTTCTGAACTAACCTCCCCTCGCTAGCTCCCATATCTCCCCCAGGCGCAATATCCCCAGCCTCCCCAACATTTATGGTTCGACGGAATTTCTTTTCTAGTTCTTCCGATTTTGCAGCCAACATTAGGGCTTCCTTATATGTCTTGGGGTTGGCAATCATTAACGCCCTCCTATGAGCCACCAAGCAACTGTTGCAGAACCGTTGTAACAATACGGTCTCCTTGATTGGTTCGGCTGCAGGAGTGGCACTAATATATCTAGCCATTGCCAACTCCAATCGCCCAGCAAAAGTGGCGATGGATTCATTTGACCCCTGGACAGTATCGTGGAGCTCCTGGGAAAAATCCCTGGCCACTTTAAGGCGCCCAAATACTTGCTCAAGACGAGTGCGCAATTCGTCATAATCCTCGATATCAAATAGCTCATGTTCGGCTGCTCGCTTAGCAGCTGCTCCCTTCAGCCTAGAATGAACTATGGTTAATTTAATCTCCGGGGTCCACTTAGCTATTGCCCCTATTCGGTCAATACTAGCCAGAAAGGCCTTAATCGTCACCCCTCCTTCTTCACCAACAAATGCTGGTACTGACCCGGTAAATCCTCCCAATTCAGGAACAGCAGCTGTTGCTGCATCGGCTTCAACGTCGCCTTCATCCCCTGGCATTGCGATTAATTACCACAACCTGTAGACAATCTATGCTCAGTTTCACCACTACAGCCTGCCAAGTCGCTACTTACATGCATACACTCTTTTCCGCACACACCAAACCCCTAGTGTATCAATGCATATACACCGCAACACAAAAACAAAACAAAAAAAAAAATTCAATTCAAAACACAGAAATAGTAGGTGGCATCCATAATCCGGAAATTCCGGATTATCGGTCCCTGTTCGGGCGCCAGTGTAGCGTCCCCACCCCCACTATGTATATCATATAGTCGTCAGACTTATTGTCCTACGTTCGAAGTGGGTGAGCGCTAAGGGTTCGGGACCGATAATTGGAAATAAAACCTACTACCACTGTGATTAGGTACCTTTAATTTATTTAGTTTAATAATCTTACATAAACCACAACCCACATTCCTCTTATAATACTAAAACTCACTACGACTAATGGGCCCATGAAGTTTGCATGCTGCTAAATAAAATAAGTTAATATATTCTTAATTAACCCCCAGCGACTTAGCCCAGCAAAGCCGGCACCTTGGCTCACTAGATTCAGAGACAATTGACCACTGTAGGTTTGGGTGTGACGATATCTATACTGCTAGCGATTTGGGATTGCTCTGCCCATTCATGACCCGAAACAAATATTCCGAAAAATTAGCACCTGATAGCGCAACGTCACTCCTTTATTATTGCAACTAAAGGGGGGAGAGACAGTGACCCCTCTTGGGCACTCATGAATGGGAGATGGTTACCCACTGACAGTATCGATCATTCGGCTATCCATATTTAGCATCGTGAGTGCATGTGCCAGGTTCGCTAGTCAGCTTAAAACTAAATATATCTTGCTTTTCCCAACCATAAGTTTATCAATAACTAGTACAAAGTGCTTAAAAAAATTTCTATTATTTTTGGAGAATAGTCTTTTATCGGCTTGCCGTGCGCTCGGAGATCTATTGTCTCGAACACATTCAGTTCAGTCTGCTTAAAGATCTGCACAGGTGTGACATCTGTTAATCCTCATCTCAAAGTCGGGGCTCCTGCTGCATTGGTATATCTGTTACGCTCCTCATAGTTCAGTTTAAATTGAACACTAACGTTTAGCAACCAAATTGGGACGAACTCACCAAAATCTTCGCATGTAGCCACCCTAGTTATCCTTCCTTCTAATAATCTGCTCCATGGATACTACTCCGTTCAGCGTGACCAACTGTCCTTGGCTGGCTCGCACGGCTCATCATTCGAGGTTCCACGGGCGTTCTCGTTCCTCAGTCTGTTTCGCTCCGATATAGCCATATGCCGTGGATCAAAATGAAAAGGCACATTGAACAATGATTAACTATGTCAAAGAAAATAATGTCAATTAGAGCATTTGAAAGGGAATACTTATGCAATGTCGTCCAGCTGCTGCGAAAATGCCGTCGTATATTCTTCTTTCCGAACACTCATTAAATTTCTTTACAATATCGGGGTGACTTCTTGAGGCTGCTTATGTGAACGTTCCGTTTTCAGAAATAGAATGGTTCCATTACGAGTCGTCATGCTCTGGACTATTCTTTATCACTTATAATTTCAAAGCTTCCTTGATCAACCAGTATGTCCAGAGGAACACCAAAAACAAAACTTCATAATCATAAAAAAACAAATTTTTTTTCCAACAAAAGCGTTGACACGATCATCGTTTTCTCCGAAAACGATCTCAACAATCCCCCGTTGGAAGCTGAGCTATATTCCGGGAAAGCATCCCAACAATTCCCAGTCCCAACAGAAGACCATTGTCGATCGCTCACGGCCTTAACCCCTCAACCAACAATAAAGATAACTTAATTAAACGCTAAACAATCACACTCATACAACGACACAGACTTAATAAAACAACAGTAAATAAAATAAAACGACAAATACCCTGATTATGAACGCACCCACTCCCACTTAAACGAACAAACGTGACTTCTTCTTAACCTGAACGTCACAAATTAAATTAAAAAAATTGTGGCACTTCATGTTATATTTTTGCATGTTATATTAATCATCTTGCATATCTATGATGATTTTACAATTTATTAATTTAATTTCTAATGTTAAAAACTCAAGACGTTTTGTTTTCACGTCCCAATATGCCTCTCTGACCCAACCCAAGCTTCTATATCAAACAGTTTTGACTTTTGCCTCTCCTTCAGTGAAAAGCCTGTCAGCTATTGAGAGAATTGTGGATCTGCCTCGCAGTGAAAAGCCAAACAGTCTTTCTTAGAGTGGGGAACTGAAAAGGGAATCGAAATCAAAAATGTCATTTCTTACGAACACCTTGAAAAAATATTTCAAAGTTGTTAGTTCTGAGACGGACAAATTTAAAGCAAAATGTTTGCTTTGCAACAAAAACTACAGCGTCAACAAAAAAGCCACCTCCAACCTCATAACCCATCTCCAGGTAAGATTTTTTATTTTCTCTAAATATCTTTCTTTACGGAAAAACAAATTCGTTTTTCAGTTATGTATAGTATAGTGTTGTTGGTTTTTCTTTTGAATCAAATCGTTATAGAAATCGATTCGCTTGTATCGTACTATGCGATGTATTCGATATTTGTGACAAATCAATTTGAAAAAATCGATTTTCACGCCAAAATTTTTCTTATTATAGTAGGGGGTTTACGGTAGTATATTTATTACGATTCAAAATATTGCAGCGTGTCTATCTGTCTGCCTTCAATGACTACAAAAAAAGAGAAAGGCTTCTTCCGACCAGAATCAACCACCCTTCACTTCGCAGTTCCAACCAAAGGACCCAGTGAAGTACAAGCCCAATGACAGCCGTCAAAAGGAGATCAATGACTCTCTCGTCCAGTTCGTTTACGGAGCAATGGTTTCTATGAAAACGCTGGAGAGGAGTGAGTTTAAAAATTTTGTCGGGCTCCTTCACGGAAGAAATTTAGGAAGACCTTGCTTCCTTCATCGGCTGCAAAATTCGTGGAATTTTTACGAGACGAACTCATGCTCGCTGAGACCGTGTGTTTGACAATCGATCTATGGACCAATCGTTCCATGCACTCATTTATTGGGGTTACGGCGCATTTTGTGTCAAGCAACTGGGAACTAAAAAGCTTCCTTTTAACCTGTCCAAGGTTTTTGGTCGTCACAAACGACTAACAGCTAGTGAGCGAATGATCTTAAGTGATCTGGTAGATATATTTTCTCCATTTGAGGAGGCGACAGATTGTTTACAAGGTGAGAAGAGGGTCACCATCTCCTGCGTCCTTCCTGTCATCATGTGCCTGAAGAAACACCTGCACGACTGCCAATCCAGAGCGGTTAGAAACATTGGCAAACTGGTTGCCAATCTAACCAATTCGTTGGAAACTCGGCTGTCCATCTACAAAGACCACGAGGTTTGCTTGTTGGGGGCCCTGTTGGATCCCGTGTGGGCATGGTGTGAGGAAGCTCAGGAGAAGATGAAACTCCAGAACCAGCTCATCAGGAAGGTGGAAGTGATCTAATCGAAATCTGCTTCGAACCTGCCTTTGCTTGAAGTTGAAGGAAACGCCCAAGAACCAAATCCCAAGCGCACACGACTGTTTTCCTACATCAGCTGCGTAGATTCTAACTCCACACCATCACCGTCAACGACTTCTGCACGGAATGAAGTACTCCTTTATTTGCAAGAACCGTGCATTCCACTGGAAGCTGATCCACTTCAATTCTGGAAAACTCACAGTTCGGCAGGTCTAAAGATGGTCGCCAAACCATTCTTGGGACCTGCGGATCATCTGCACCCGTTGAAAGAATCTTCAGTATTGCTGGGAAATTTTACCGACCAGACAGGTGCCGAATGTCGCATAAAACTTTTGAATATCAAATGTTAATAAAATGCAATAAAAAGTAATTGTAATTTAAGTGTGAAGGAATTGTAATTGTAATTAAAACTTTTGAAGAGTAATTATAATTGAATGTAATTGCTAAAAATTCAAAGTAATTGTAATTAATTACATTTGGGGAGTAATTGACCCCAACACTGCTGTGAACAGCTGCTACGGCGGTCATGTGATAAAATCATGCCACCCATAACTGCTAGATGTTAGAGAACTTTCGTGATTTTTCTCCCATCCGAATTCTTTAATAAATGAGTTATAAAATTAGATAAAGCAGTTGTTTATTAAACATTTTTTCACATTCATTAAACGTAAAATGTCAGTTGTGACTCTATGATCATACAGACTGTCCACGCGTTTACTGTTACAGGAAGTTTTTTTCGTTGACTTTAGTGGTAGCAAATATCAAACAGAACTGCAGATGGATAACGGTGTGAACCGTTTAACATTATCAATAAGCAATAAATGAAATCAGAGCAGAAACTCAATCATTATGTAACTCTGCGGCGTTTTACTGAAGAATGAGCTATCACTCGGGGGATGGTGGGCGGAGGAGCTAGCTTTTAATCCGAAACTCGAAAACTATCGAAAACCAAATATAGCTGTTCCCAAGGATTTCGGATAAGCGATTTACACAGTAATTCTGACATCCGAAATACTGTATTTTTCTTGAAAAGGCCATAACGGATCTTCTCTAAGGAGGCTTTGATAAATAACGCTAAAAAGTAACAAACATTACACAAGATGTGCTGTTTTTTCACAATGAACATTTTGTGAATATTCTCAAAACAAATATTTATTGGCATCCTCCGGAAAAATTAGGTGGGCACTGCTCTTTATTTTTTACCAACCTTTGATTCGTCTAAGCCTGGTAAAACTTTTATTTACACTATAGTGAATTTTACACTAATAAAACTTTATAACGAAAATGAGGTTTTTAGAATTTCGGATAAAGGATTTTATACCTGTAATTGTTATAAAGCAATCTATAGACTTGTGAGTCATGGTAATATTTCTATAATTTAAATTTTGTAAAGAGAATTTAAATTAAATCAGCTGCAAAGGATTAAATACTGCATGGTTCTTTGTTTGATAAAATAAACGATCCCACAAGTTTAGTCTCAAATAAATCTGAAAAGAAGCGTTAACGTAAAGCCATACCTGATACACTCTCTATCCCTCCATAACGCTCTGTAACGCCGTCCAAACCATCCCCTCTCCTCCTTAAGCATTAGGTAATTTATAGACAACCCCTTTGTTATAAAAATAAAACAAAAACAATAAAATTAATTTATATATTTTATGATTGTTTAAAATTATTATTAATATCTTCTGTATCTTCTTCTATATATTTAAAGAAGGATGTTTGTTTGTTTGTGGGTTTGTTTGTTTGTTTGTTTGTTTGTTTTTTATACAAAGCTACAGTTTTATTCCGATCTTGATAAAATTTCGCATACATGACCTTTAAAGCATGAGGAAGGTCACTGTCTACCTCAGATTTCGAAAAAATAATAATTATTGATAAAAAATCGATATTCATGGTTATGGCAGGGCATATTAATGAGAAATATCTCATGACCAACAATGCAAGACAAAGTTTTTGCAACAATAAGTATCAACAAAGGTATCAACACGGAAGGCACCAACACTATGCAAGGATCAACAATATATGTCTCATGACCAACAATGCAAGGAAAAGTTTGTGCAATATAGAATTCAATGCATAGAATTCCTGTTATTCAGGCTTTTCTTAGAAAAGAGAATTCTTAGTACTTAACAATTTCTTGAAAATCTTTAAAAATGATCAGTAACTGAAGATAATGAGTTAGCAGACTATTGGGAAAGAGTGAAAGACGATAGAGGAAGCACTCCTTTTGCTCCGTGCTGTAATGAGCAAGTTAATAGAAGAATCGGCGACCGCTAGACTACACAAATTGATGAATGGCCAATTTTTGCTTCAAGACATCGAAAGAAGAAAGGAAATTGCAACAACATCAAGTGTACATCTAAAGTAAGATTACGTGAGTAAAAAATTGTTTAGACCAGAAGTGCCACGGAATTCTAATACTATCATTAATTCCGGTGACATAGACGGTCGTTTTCGCTCTAGAATATTTTACATTTCCGGGCGAAAACGGAGGTGACGTCATCAGCGTCGGTTAGAATATCAAGACGCAGGGGCCAATCACAGAAG
This sequence comes from Rhysida immarginata, assembly GCA_023313115.1. NCBI lineage: Eukaryota > Metazoa > Arthropoda > Chilopoda > Scolopendromorpha > Scolopendridae > Rhysida > Rhysida immarginata. Next base: position 5,351 of record JAHWFO010004142.1, on the reverse strand, counting down.
AGAAGGTCTTGCTAGTGCGGGCTTGAAGAGAGAGACGAGAGAGATCGACAGAGGTTTGAAGAAATTGAAGCTCCCGACGAAGGCTGCTGGAAGGCATCGATGGTGCTATGCTATCGGCAGGCTGAAGGAGAAAGGGAGACCTCAAGCCGCCACGACGGAGACGACTACAGAGCCGACATTTGCTTCGTTGGCCAACGCCACGTCGTGCGGAGAAGCCAAGCGGGCAGAGGTTTGCGCCGACGCAAAGCGAGAGAGGCGACGGAGCGAAGGATGTTTATATTCAGCGTTCAGGTTTCTTCCCCGTGCTCCGAGAGGTTCAGTAGCTGACCGTTGCTTCACAGTAGTAAGTGCGTCATTTATTGTGGGCTGTAAAGCTGAATTAATATGGGAAGCTTTTAAAGAGTTATGTCACAGGGAACTTCACAGGGACATCAAAGTGTGTGGTTTGTGGCCTTGCGGAATGCGGGCATATTTTGTCAGCGAATTCGGCTTCACCATAATTGGGTGTTGCTAATGTGAGATGTGCCGCATTAAGCAATTAAGCAATTACCCGTCCTCATAAGGTTTTGCTTATTCGTTATTCTATGCAAACATAATCTGTGATACAGTCTTATTTGGTTTTATTTTTAGACCTCATGTGACTATTAATTTACGGGTACATTGACAAGAGAACTCGGAACTATTTTGCAATTGGGTACGTGCATTATTAAAGTTGTTACGTCTTTAAAATGTTTCGTGTGTAAGCTTTAATTCTCTGTTGCTGGTAATATTATAAAAAAGGACTTTGCCCGGAGTTTGGACTTTATCCCGTTTGTGACTTTCTAATTTATTATGTGCTCATTCCTTTATTCACGCAGTTAGAATTTTTGTTTACGAATGTGTCTCATTATGCTGCGTGTTTATTCAGATGAATTGTATGAATTTACTTGTATGTACAAGTGCTATCTATTTTGATTGTGTATGCAAATCTTTTTGAAAGCTATGCGTTTATCGTATACTGTGGCATTTTGTGTTTAGTTAATTAATAGAAACAAAAGTAGGGTTGGTTTTATTTTAGTGTATTTTTGTGGCCGACCCAATCAAAGTGCTATTTCCAGATTAAGTCTATCTATGTGTCCGTTGTTTTACGGTTTAGACTTTTAAGCTATTAAGCTATTCATTCCTATTACTGTTTCAGTTTAAGCCATAACTATGTGAATGTTTTATTACAGTTTAGTTGTTTAGTCAGTAAGCTTTTGCTATACAATTTTAGCATCTAAGTTTTTGGTATTGCTTATTAGCTGAAGAGTATTTGTTTAGAATATAGGCTAGATTCAGTTTATGTATTTGCTTTTGCATTCAGGTTGCTTATCCTTTACGTTTGAAAGGAGTTTAAGGCTTAAATACTATTAATTTTTACATAGAGGTGTGTTGGAATTAATTTTTGCCTTTGTGTTTGATTTTATGATTGGCATAGTTTGCCTTTGACAGAAGGAGTTTACATTTTTTTTTTATTTACCATTACTATTATTTATGTTGTCAATAAACATTACCTTTATTATTTTAATCAGTGCACTGTTGCATGTTATTCAATTTTCCACTGCGCTACTCTTACTTTAGCTATAATCACATGTGACAAGAAGGCATCTTTGGAGATGTCAATCCATTGTGAGCCTTTAAAAAAAAATTTTTTTCGGTAAATCAAGTCCCGGTATATTACCTAGAATGAATTTTTTCAGTGAAGAGGTAAATTCCTGTCTTTCGGATTGTTCTTAGAATGGATAGTCCCTTCGCTCTATATTGTAGTGATTGAGTTATTATTTAACCAAATTGGAGGTTTAATTTAGCTTTTTGAGATTGTTCTGTTTACCTACAAGCGTAATTATCCCGAGCAACGCCGGGTCCTCTGCTAGTCTATCTATCTTCTATCTATATATATAAAGAAGGATGTTTGTGGGTCTGTTTGTCTTTACGATTTTTATACAAATCTACAGTTTTATTCCGATCTTGATGAAATTTTGTATACTTGACCTTCAAAGCATAAGGATGGTCACTGTCTACCTCAGATTTCGGAAAAATAATAATTATCGATAAAAAATCGATATTCATGGTTATGGCAGGGCATATTAATGAGAAATATCTCATGACCAACAATGCAAGGTAAAGTTTGTGCAACAATAAGTATCAACACGCAATTCACAAACACTCTGCACGAACCAATAATATATATCTTATGACCGACAATGCAAGGAAAAGTTTGTGCAACAATACGTATCAACAATAGTGTCAACACGCAATGCACCAACACTAGGCAGGGATCAACAATATATATCTCATGACCACCAATGAAAGGCAAAATTTGTAACAATGCATAGAATTCCTGTTATTCAGGCTTTTCTTAGAAAAGAGAATTCTTAGTACTTAACAATTTTTTTGAAAATCTTTAAAAATGATTAGTAACTGAAGATAATGGAAAGTTAGCAGACTATTGAGAAAGAGTGCAAAGACGACAGAGGAGGCACTCCTTTAGCTGCGAACCGAGCGGCGAACCTTGCGGAATACCGCTCCTGACCGTAACGGTATGGAAAAATATGCTCTGCGAACATACTCTGAAGGATCTATTTTCAAGAAGAGATCTCGTGAATAATTTACTCTTATCACTCAGTTAGACCAAGTGCACTCAACTTTTCAAGCAATCGAGAATGATTCACCGAATCGAATGCTTTTTGGCGTAATCGACATAGATCACATTCAGCTGACTTTGGATATTAAGAGTGTTAGCATTGTTTAAAGAGTGATGGGCTAAGTTCGTTACTATAGACCTATTCTTAATAAACCTATGTTGCCATTCTGGAGAGAAGTAATTATAAAGATCTTTGGTGATTAAAGTTAACACCAAATAAACAAGTACGGAGCAGAAGGCAAAAATTCTTGAACAACCCTCTTACTATCATTGTTGCTTTTGTTAATATACAATCAGCTATAACCTGAAATCAGTAAAATTGCTGATTTTCCAACTGACATGCTTAAGAATGATTAAGGAAAGAAAATTAAGAGTCTGCGAAAAAATACCGCTGATCAAGGATAGAGTGGACTTAAAGATGACTTATAGACAGCTGGGGAATAAATATAGCATGTCGCCAGAGGGTGCACTGAAGATATTTAAGAAGTTAGAAACCACCGGAAAGATAATTAATCAACGAAGATCAGGAAGGAAAAAATTCACAGAAAAGGAATTTCATCAGGCAGGTGCAAAACGACGGCTTCACAACACGTAAAGAAATCACAAAGGAATTGAAAAAATTTGGATATCATGGACGAGTAGCTCGTCGCAAGCCTCTGATCGGCGCGAAGAACAAGAAGATTGTTTACCTTATGTAAACAAACCTGTGGAAGTTTGCACAACATTTTGTGTATTAACGTAAGCAAATCTGAGATGTTTCCTTTGTGAGATGTTTTTACTGGAGTTGAAATAAGTAAAGGAGGAAACGATGCTGGAGATGACAGAAATAAAACTGAAGATCTCTAAAAGAGAAGAGAATTCAACTCAAAATCAAGATTTTGGTAGTTTTTCATGCCAAAAGTACTCCAAAGTGCCGTTTTCCTTGATAGTTCATCAAAAGTTTAGAGATAAAATGGAACAGCCTCTACACTAATAACATCTAACCTACTGTTAAATATTCTCCATCAGTCATGGTCTGGGGATGTTTCGGACACAGAAAGTTGGACACATCTTCGTTTCATCGATAGCATTATTGACGGAATTGTCCATAAAGATATTATTGACCAACATCTCATGCCTTTTAAAATCCAAACTGCTTTGAAGAAAGGTTGGTTGTTTAAGAAGACAACGACCCGAAACACAAATCCCGACTAATAGCTGCTTTTTTGCAAACCAGAAGATTCAACGTTCTTCCATTGCCAAGCCAATCCGGGCATTAATCCAATCGAACATTTGAGGGATGTTTTGGACAAAACGATCCCCATCGACAAAAGACGAAAACGTTGCTCAGTTCAAAGAGAGTTTGCCTGCAGAAATGCTTCTATTGGTAGTGGACAGGATGCCCAGACCTATGTCTTGAGGAAATAATCAAGGCACAAGGACCAACCAGAATTAAAACCAAATGCTTGTTCGTGTTAACATATTTTTTGCCGGCAGGTGTATAGCTTATTTATTAATAACTCTTTGTTCTGTAATTATAAAACTACGACATTTCTATCAGGTGATTGTAGCTTCAAAATATAGAGAATATTATAGACATTATTTAATTATCATTTATTGATTGTAAGATTTTTTCTTGTTAATTTACTTTTGGCCCTCACTATATCTTGGTGGATTCCCGAATTTGACATCTTAAAGGACAACTTATCACGGACTGTAATGAAAATTCCTTGTGACATGTTACTTTCGGCCATAGAGAATCTTATGCAGAGGATGCAATGTGTGGTCCAGAGAACGGTCATATTCAAGGTTGTTGATGTCCTCGCCGTGGAAGGGACTATGCTGTATATAACGTGATGTTTCACTTTAATTTCGTCTTTGATATTCATTTGTCTGTTATTTGTAACTGTTTTATACATTGCACAGCGCCGTCTTTACCTTTATCGGCGATATTTGAAACTACACTTTTTTTTGCAGAACCCTTCTCCCCATGACATATTTAGTCCCTCTACCAAATTTAGTGCCATTCCGATTGTGAGTTTGAGCTGCAGATGGCTCCGAGTATTGTCAGTTTAATTGCAAACACCCTTTATTCTAATAGATCAAACAGACTTTACTGCCAATATGGAATTAACTTCGATGGATAAACTCTGTTTTGTTTGTGATTTGCTGATCACTATAAAAGTAACCCGGTCTTTGTGAAACGACGTCTGAAGATGATGATTCCCTCGTAACGTGTGCCAAACAGGGCCTTAGATCCACTAGAACAGAGTTCTACCTTGCAGGCATGTTCGTCTAGTTTTATGTGGCATAGTACATATTATGGAGAAGTGATATTTCATCTCCAAAATATGTGTCAAGATGCAGTATAAATAGCAAAGGTATAGAATAATAACACTAGTCAACACACATTTTGTGACTAAGACCACACAAAGTGTTCTTGGTAGTAATTTGTAGGTAGAATCCGAATCTGCTTTTAGATTTTTTCTATCACGTCAAGTTTCCAAGTTATGCACATCGAGACTTCTATGTTAAAGTAATGGGAGTGAAGAGAAGCGGCTACATTGTTAAAGTATCCATATTTTGGGGCCGCAAGGAAATTTACCAGGCCCCAAACACTGAATGATTTAAAAATATTTCATTGTAAAACAAGAAAGCTGTGCGTGCTAGAGAAATTTTAAAATTATATTCGTAATCAGCAGAAAAAATA
>JAHWFO010004136.1:0-17008 GCA_023313115.1 Rhysida immarginata | reverse complement strand
AGTTCCACTTGAATACCGATACACTACACTGTTCGATTGTCGATTGTTGTTCTTTACTCACTGATGAAGGAAACTTCGTTTCCGAAATGTACATCTGAGTCATTAAAATTTATTATGTGGAATAGTGGTTTTGGAGTTATTTTTCTTTCTATAGTTGTGTCCACAGTTTTTGGCTTGATTCCATTAGATGCCATACCATCGTCACCAGAGCTGCTGACGGGAGCGAAGAAGAAAAAAGGCATCGGGGCGAATCGACTAGGACACGAAGGGAAGGAAGGTGAAGAGCGCTGCTCGTCAAGCAAAAAAGAGAAGCAGAGAAGCCTGCCGCCCAAGAATTGGAGTCGACACGGCCGAAGGTTCGAGAAAGAAGATGAGGAAAGTCCATTGGGTAAGAACTTTAATATGCAAAGTAGGAAGAAGAAAAAGCGTAATAAAAACCCAAGGAAAGACACAGAAAGGAGGTCAGTAAAGAAGAGGTCAGTAAAGGAAGAACGAATGGTTTGGAACTTAAGGAAGCCAGCTGCATAGTGATTGTGTGTGAGTGAGTGACTTTATATTCTTGGACTTAGTTTTTATTCACGCAGCAATCTTCCATCTAGTGCGCGTGTAAGTGACTTTGTGACTCCGAGTGACCCTCCCCCCGGTGACCCCCGGGGGAGGTTTCACCCCCCCCCCCCCCGAACTTTTTTCTCACCATGGAGAACATGGTTCTGATGATTACCGACGGTCCATTAGCCGTCGGTTTGTTCATGAAAGCTATTTACGCTAAGACGGACATCCCGCCTGTGTTGCCTTCGGGCGATCCTGCTGTTTCTGTCGTGCAAAGACTTTCCCCAACCGAATGGAGGATGCTTTGCCGACAGCGAAACATAGCAGACCGCATCGTGTCTGCGGACTTTGTCAAGGTCGGACAAACCACCGTCCGCCTGGTCTACGATGAGCCCGGATATCTGCCCATCCTTATCCGGGGTGCTTCGCCGCTGATGGAGGAAGATTACCTGAAGCGTTACATGTCAGACTACGGTCAGGTCAAGAAAGTTGTGTATCCAACGCATCCAGATTCTCCCCTGCAGAGGACTGGTGACCTCGTAGTCGAGATGAACCTTCAGAGGGACATTCCAGAGAACCTTGTAATGCACGGCAACAAAGTTCGTGTGTCTTACAAGGGTCAAAGGCAATGCTGCTGGTACTGCAAGAAAACGTCTCACGTCCGAAAAGACTGCCCTCTTCTAAAGCATTGCGATGCTTGTAATCGCCTTGTAAGCAAGTTCCACCAGTGCCAGGAGAGGGTGTTTGCAGCACCAGCAGATCTTCCATCGTCGCCTTCAAGAATGTCGTCCCAGCAACAACCCCTGATGTCATCACCGGCCAAGTCTACAGTGGCAACCAAAGCTTCGTCGCCGTCATCCACAATGCAAAAGAGCCATTCTACAGCGGCTCTTTCGACTCTTCCAGAGGTGCAGAAGGAGATGATGCCCCCACCATCTTCATCTCTGATAAGATTCTCGGATCTCAGGAGGGAGAAACCATCGTCTCCTACTTCTGTGTTCCCAGGGATTACGCCGCTTCTTCAGTCATCTCTGGATGTGTCGATGGGTGAGGACGAAGTCTTTGGAGATGACGACGTAGATCCTTCGATAGCAGAATCCGCCTTCTCAATGGAAGAATTTCCAGCTCTTCCTCTACCAGCGCAGTCAACAACTTCACAGCCTGCGCAGTCGAAGATTACGTCGTCACCTGCCAGGATGACATCTTCTGCTGGGTCCTCGCTTCCATCAGCGCAGAAACAGCAGGATCTTCTTGTGAGGACGAGGATCCCCGCAAGAAAAAATCCAGACGGGATCGTGGCAACAGGGACGAGAGAAGAACATCGTCTTCTTCCGAAAGAGATAGCCGCGCAAGCCATCGGCGCAGCCCTTCTTCCTCATCAAGTCGTCAGCGATCTCCGATGAGAAGAAAGACGGAGCCTCCTGCATCATCTGGGAAGCCTAAATCTCCTTCGGATACAGGTCAGCAGGTTCGCCATTAATCATCCTCAATGAAGGTCATCTCCCTGAACGTGCGTTCTCTTGGTTCCTCTTTTAAGCAATCGGTATTATCAACATTCATTGCCCTGTACAGGCCGGATATTCTATTACTTCAAGAAGTAAAACTCGCCACTTCTCAGCAGTGTTACGACCTTCCGGGACATCGCAGTCAATACACCAACGGACAATTCTTCATCAACTCTTCCTCACCAAATGGGAAAGGGGTTGCCTCCATCATCTTCAATCCCTCCATTTTGGTGTCGAACTGTGTATATGACTGCGAGTGCAGGGTAATCTCTTTGGACATTTTAACATCTGGTGTCAATTTCCGATTGCTTAATATATATGCACCGTGCAGATCAGCAGAGAAACCAACGTTTTTTAGTGACTTGAATAACTTTTTGTGTACATCGTTGCCTGTAGTGATTGCTGGTGATTTGAAGTGTCATCCAGGCGACGACAACATCTTCTCGTCTGGTCATGTGTATCGTCTGTGCCAGCAAAATGCATTGTTCGACCTATGGACACATAGTTCACAGAGTAATCAGCTTGGTTCTACTTTCCATCAGGGGCCCACTACATCAAGATTAGACCTTTTTCTCGTCGACAATGCTTTTGCTGGTTCGCCGGGTAAAATGGAGGTAATTCCATGCTCATTCTCCGACCACAGTGCCATCATGTGGTCATGGAATCCTCCATTTCCAGCATCATCTACAGGCTCTGCAGTCCATCGCAACTGGTTTCTGAATGTTTCTCTGCTCGACGAAGAGGAATACAAGGGAATGTTCGCTCAGTTCGTTGAAAAGCACCTTCATAATGTGCCTCCTACGCTTGCTTCGTGGATAGAACTAAAATCCAAGATCAAACGGTTCTTTCGGAAGATTGGGTTAGATGCTGCTCGTCGTCGACGTCGTCATCTCCTCATGCTACAAGAGATCCTCCGGCTCCTCCAAGTATCCACCCCAAGGGAGGAGTTTGAGATGGAGATTCGTCAGGTGAAGAGTGAGATCAACGCTCTAATGATCCGGAAGGCGGCTGGCGCAGCGCTCAGAGCCAAACTTTCCTGGGCGACTGACGTCAGAAATTTATCATCAGCCGCTTTCGCCGAGGAGAGACGACGTGCCAACAAAAAACGATGTCATCGTTTGGTGGTGGACAATGGGGAAGTGAATTCTGACCACGACATCTTGTCAGCCTTTCACGCCCATTTTTCATCCTTTTTCAGCAACCCAATCATTCCATCAGTCGAAACGAAGCAGTGGATTGAGGCGCTAAGACCTTTTTCTGAAGATGCTGACCTGTCTATCTCTCGTCTCTTTTCCGAAGACGAAGTCAAGAAGTTCCTGTCAGCGGACGGCCGTCATCAGCCCAGCCCGGGTATGGATTGCATACTATACTCGTTCTACAATGCTACATGGAATCTTATTGGCCCTTTCCTGGTGCAAGTGTTTAATTCAATTATTGAAGACCCGTCTTCCATCACATCGGACTTCACCGAGGGGAAAATCATCTTACTCCCCAAGGTGCCGAATCCAGAGCTTGTTACCCAGTGGAGGCCAATAACCCTCCTTAACACCGACTACAAGGTCTTCACCGGTGTATTTCAACAAAAAGTTCTCGCCGAAGATTTCATCAATCCCGGACAATCCTGCTCTATTCCATCGCGCAGGATGTCCGATAATCTAATTACGATTCGGTGTGTGATGGAAGAAGCTTGTGCTCGTCAGCAAACCCTTGCCGTTTTAAGCCTTGACCAGGAAAAGGCTTTCGACAAAGTGAACCATGAGTTTCTCTTTGAAGTGTTTCGTCATCTTCGTCTTCGGACTTTTGCCACGATTATTTCCGCACTGTATGTTTCGGCCGCATCATGTGTGGCGATTAATGGTTCCGTATCTGACACCTTCAATTTGTGTAAAGGTGTCAGGCAGGGGTGCCCTCTTTCCCCCCTGTTATGCATCTTTTATTTGGAGCCATTATTGCAATACTTAAATCGCCACCAAGATGTTCCAGGATACGATCTGCCAGCTGCATCAGTAAACATCAAGACTTTGGCGTATGCAGATGACGTAGTGCTATTTGCGTCCGACTCGTACTCCTTGAGCATCTTTAAAGAAACCTTTGACTGCTTTAGTACTTCGACGGGGAGTTCCATCAACCTCGTCAAGTCTAAAGGTATTGCTATTGGGAACTGGACTATGGACTATCTCAAAACCTTCCCAATAACATGGTGCGACCGAATTACAGTGTTGGGTTTTGTCTTTTCTTTTCAACTGACCATGGACTCCATGCACTGGCAACAAGTGGTTGAGAAGTGCATCTCTCGCCTTGATAAAAGTCTTCGTTTTCCTACATCGATGTTTGTCAAGGTGAGATTCATCAAGACTCATGTGCTTCCAATTTTAACATCCAAATGCCTATTCACCTTGCCTTCGTATAATCTTCTTAAGAGACTCCGTGGGGCAATTGTGAACTATGTTTGGGGGACGATTGCTCTGAATCATCCATTAAGAGCAGCGTTCCTCTTTATTCCCTTAGAGAGAGGGGGGTTGGGTTTACCCGATACTAAACGATATCTCATTGCGGCCAGGCGGGCTGCCTTGATTCGGGTATTCCTTAGCCCTCCCCGTTTATGGGCGAACTTTCTTTTCTTACATCTAAGGTTTTTCTTCAATGTGAATAGGCTTCCGTTATCTCCCTTGTTGCCAGTTGTAATGTATCAATATCAACCGGACTTATACAAAGCCTTCAACCAGGACTTTGAACTGTTATTACCGATGCTACGCCGTATTGATCCTCAGCAATGGGGAATGCTTCGGCTGGCATAGTTCTTTCAGCAGAATGACCCTGGTGAATCGACGGACATCGTGCGACTTCTTCCCGATTGCCCGTGGGCAGCAGTCATGAAGCTTTTAAAATCCTTCGCTTTTGAGAAGTCATTGTTCAATTATCAATGGCGGCTGCTGCATCACGGGTTTTATTCCCTTCATCGCCTGTTTTTGTGGAAGGTGGTCAGGTCTGCTGGATGCTCCGTGTGCGGCGTTGCCGAGACCATTAGGCACATTTTTTACGAGTGCCCGTTTGCTATGTCGATCTGGGATCGTTTGAGGCAGCATTTTGGGCTGGTACATTTCTCATATCAGTCTGTGCGCTGCCTCTTAAACGATTCTACTGGCGAGGTATTAAAACCGGACCTAGCCGTTGTGATCGCCTTCATAAATAAAGAACTCTGGCTGGCTCGTTGGAGTCGATCGCAGGGCCATCCTCTATCAACTTCGATCGTATGGAGGAAAGTGGCCATTCAGCTTCGTTCTTTTCTGCTCCTTGAATGGCCACGACTAGGTCCGTTTACGTTTAAAAAACGCTATACATCATCTAAGTGTTTATGCGAGGTCATCGGAGGAGACCAGTCTTTCCTTTTCACCTTCCCGATGGCCTTCTGATACCTCGTCAGATGTGAACGGGCCTCGTTTTTGAGGCGTTTGTATAAGCCACGCAGCCCCATATGGGCTGCCTGCCACTTACAGCATGTGCGCCTGGACGCCTAGATTCTAAGATCTCAAGATTAGGCGTCCGCTGAGGCAATTCCATCAGCCTCAGCTCCAACAGCGAATGTGCCTCCACCGGACCCTGAGAGATGAGAGAACCTCGAATCCGCCTCAGGCGACGTATAGCTCCGAGGGGAAAGTTTTTCGGCAGCGAAAGTCAAATTGGATCCCTAACCGAATAGGGCGGCCCACGGAAGACCGACGCCGAACTCGTATTTTTGAGAATACGGGAAATCGTTTCTCGAGCGACGGCAATAGAAGGCAGAGGCTCCGAAGTAGGAGGAATAATTTATCTCATCATTCCAAGGCAAGTCATAGACCTCAGATTGATCATGCTTTTGAAATACCTTTGAACATTTGTGATACTAATGATATATGCAATCCCGGCAAGGGATTAGGAAATAATGACTTTTTGACTGTTATTAACAAGCGACATTTAGGCACTCGTTCGGCCAGTGAAAAAGTTAGTGAAAATAGCATCGACCTTTGTGAGCCAGAGTTCGACCACGAGAGGGTAGCGAACCCCGGCAAAAGGACATTGATCAAACGGACGACATCGCCTCACGACTGGCTAGACGACAGCACACGCCCGATCGGTTCCGAGATACGAGACGGCCCAGCCCCCGCCGCTCAGCTGCTACAAGGGAATCGGAATCGAATCCTCAACGGCATAATCAACGAGCATCGTCCCACGACCCGTGCTGAGTCTCAGGCTTCCAGTGACCAGGATGACGAACCCGATCCAGTAACGCCCGTGCTAGGATCACATAGGACCTCCGGCCTCACTGTCGCAACGGACACGGCCTTCGCTTCGGACCCGACATCCACCTGTGCAGACGGCCACATTTTCGCAAGCGCGCTCCGCGAAGAGATCTCTCGCTGCGAGTCGCGCTTTGCTTCATCGGCACCGAGACAGGGTAAGGCGTTTGACGGTTCCGTTGTTATAAAATTGTTTGCAAGTGAACTATTAGTTAACTGTAATTTGGTCCCTTGCGTAAATTTATCCCGGCATCAACGAGTGACTTTATTAAAGGATCGATTATCCTATAGAGCTTCGCTAGGCATTTCAGTTGGTTACTTTGCTAACGTCTTTCTTTTTCTATCATTGATTTCAGTGGACCCCAGCCAGATCGTGCCTGACAGCTCGAGGAAGGAGGATCAGCAGATTTTCGTCCCGACCTCATTTGATCCGGAACTGCGTAGTTACGTAGCCTGGCAACGCCTCGTCGCATCACGACTGGTCCCCTTAAGAGGTTCAGTGATATCAACCTCATTCGGAATCTATGGACGTTCATTCTCATGAATGTTATCAGAAACTCAATACTTACCTTGTAATTTAATTAGAATTTATTAAATCTAAATTAAAAATATTGAAGTCTTCCCCTCGTTTTCTCTCTATCACTTAGTCAATTTTTCCTTACAAAAAGGACGTGATACTCTATAAAAAAAAAATAGTAAATGAGAATTCCCCGGAGGGAGAATTCATTCCAGCAGAATACGAAGGTCAACGTGGCCCTACGAGAGTCATGAGCGCCATATTTTCATGTTCGAAAATTCAGGATCTTTTGGAACAGTGGTTTCGTGAGGAGAACGCGAGAGGGTGCACCGAGGGAGGGTGAAAAGGAGGCTGAAGCAGAAGAAGAAAGGAGAAGCGATGGAAAAGTCATGATAAGGTAGATCAGTCGAGTAAGAGGAAAAAAAGATGTTAGTACGGTCCCAAGGAAAAGCAGAGTGGAACGCAAGAAATCTCTTTCTGAAACGATTAACGGAAGAGAGAAAGCGGAAAAGACGGAAAAGCGGAATTATCGTGGCAGAGCTATCTTCTCAGGGACCCGGAGCCAACAGGTGCTTCTAGGCGGACACGCGAGCAGCAGGTTAGGCTTGACAATTCTTATCGTAGTAGAAAAGCCGCGAGTAAACCTCGCTGCCGGGTGCTCCGCGGGAAACGAGAAGCGTTAACCTCCCGGGAACCACAAGGGGAAGGTGAGCGAAGGGCACGAGAAATTACTCATGGAAGCTCGAATTCGAAGGGCAATAATACGTCGTTAGGTGGGACTGCCAAATGTCCTACGCCCTCAGCTAGTAAGGCGCCCGGAAATAATGTTATTACGGAGCAGAAGCTAGAGGCGCCGGAGACTGGGCAGGAGCACGATAATTCGACGTTAGGCCTAAACGCCAAAGCTTCTACGCTCTCATTGAGTTACGATCACGGGGCATTAACGAAGAGGCAGCAGACGCCCGAGAACAATGATTGTTTCCGAGGGCAGACAGGAGGAAGCCAAGGAGACAATACGAGAAGCAGTGGTGACATGCTTAGGATTCCTGCGTGCGAGCAGGCAAATTTACTGATGGAAAGAGATAGCAGCGTAAGCGCGCATATCACCGGTGAACATTGCGTAGCGCGTTGCGAAGCTCTTAATCTTACTTACGAAGGTGAGCCTTCTTTGGAGCTAACGTTGGATAGTGCTAAAATTCTGAACATTGTCTGGATATTGTCATTAATATTGCTAGACGCATTACCTGGCGTAGTCCGTAAGGCGCGCGTACAATATAGCAACTTAATTAATGTTCATTTATTTTTGTTTTGTTCTGATAGCGCATCCCATTGCGTCGCTCTTCAGAGAAGACAATTTAGCCATTCGGGTTCCAGTAATTTTCCCGCCAAAATGGTTACACGACGGGTTCGCCGTTGTGCAGTACAGAATTTCAGATGTCCGCAGAAGTATATGAGAATATTGCAAGATAAACATTTATGCAAAGTAGTTGCATTGATCAAGAATGCTTTGGCATATCTTGTAATTAAATCTATTAAGCGAAAGCCTCATATGTTAATTTCTATTAATGCTAAATTTTTGGATTAATATTTGGCAGGCCAGGACGGTAGCTGAGTCTCCGTTTCTGTGAATTATCCTTTCTTTATTGCCTTTTAAATTAAACTAGATTGTTGGGCTAAGACCTCAGATGTTAATTACTATTAACATTAAATTTTCTGGATTAATATTCATAGACCAGGACAGTTGCTGAGCCTCCGTTTCTGGGTATTATCTTTTGACTTTAAATTAAATTGAATTAATAGGCTAAGGCCTCACATGTTAAATTCAATTAACGTTAAATTTCTAGATCAATAAGTCTTAGACTAGGATAGTTGCTGAGTCTTTCTTTAAAGCTTTGGAACTCATACGAGAAATTCTGTTTAATATTCAACTTAATCTTAATTGATTTATGCAGTTATTGTAACCACTTAGTATCGCGCAGAAGCATCTAAGGTTTATTTGTACTTTGTTAATTTGAATATTTTTAAATACTTTGAGAATTTCAATAAAACTAATTCTTCAAGTGCCAACTTTGCTACCTCATTTAAACCCCACATTTCTCCACTGTACAGTTACGTTACACCACTATTGGACACCCTCGTTCACTGGCTTCTAATAAAGCATGGCTAAATTCAGTTGTTTGCCGAACAAAGAAAAAACAAGCTGATATTCATAAACTCACTCTGAGTAAAGGAGACAGTTTGCTTGATTCGTATAATTGCGGAAAATTGTTGGTAGAACAATCCTTCGTTATGGCTCGATTTCTACACCTGTCTCATCGAAACGCACGAAAATTTGAAAGCATTCATAACGGTCAATGCCTGCTGATCTGACACACAGTTTTTATTTCGGTGTCATCGTCTTCTGTGGCTCAGTGGTTGCGTGATCGCCTCTGATGCCCGAGGACGCGGGTTCGATCCCGGCCGAGGACGAAGAGCATATTTTCAGGGGGAAAATCCTGAGCATATTTTCTTTCATTTGTCTCTGTTTCATCCACTTCCCTCGGACGGGAAGTAAAGCCGTTGGTCACGTGTAGTCGCTTGCCAGCTGCACGTTAAAGAATCCTTGCGAGGCAAAATTTGCGGCCCCTATAACGCCATCTTGATATGACCATAGTTGTTGAAACGTTAATACCAACCAAACTAATACAGTTGGAAAAAAAAGCGGGATGATCTGGCTGTTTTGATCTCCGGCATCAGAAGATTTAATTCGTTATATCTTCAATCATTTGTGGGGTTTAGTCCTTCTTATCGATAGCTTGCAATCATAATATTCTTCGATTCTTTTCAAGTAGCCTTTGAAGTATGGCCCTGCTCCAATGTATAATTTTTTTCTAGTTGCACATCCAATTGCACAGCAGCTTGAAAGAATTATAAATAAATTAAAACAAACCAATTTTACACAAAATTTCTCATTTTTTTTTGTCCAGCAATCAAAGTGAGCCAGCCAAAAGTACATATAAACAGCAATCGCGACGATCTTTAGCCTGCCAAGGTGCGTGCGCACGCAGATAAAATGACGTCATGCTAACGTTTGTTTGTAAACATTGTGAGAGGTGTATACCAAAAACATAAGTCTAATTCAGAGTTTTGAAATGAATCTTCTTATGCAGCGACAACGACTGAGAAGTGAAATGCTTAGAATGAAACGTTTTTCGCGTTACGGAAGTGACGTAGTTCCAACAATCCAACCTTCATTGTTTCCAACAAACGGAAAACACTGATTGTTAATATCCGAGATGGAGCATGACCACCGAGAGAAAAGGCCTCCGCATTGAAATGTACTTAATACATTGTTACTGCATCATCATAGACAGTGCAAATGCAGGGCTTATTATTATTTTTATGATTGTAGTTATGTGAATCAAACGGAGAGGTCGGGCCTAAAAACAAGTGTAGAACGCATGAGAGCGTATAGAGCTGGTAAACGAACTCCAAAAAAAGAGCAATTCCAAAAAAAAAACATAAAACGGAAGCTGAAAAGTCTATAGGACGCATACGAAATTTTTGAGCTCGTAAAGGACAGCAGTTGGAATCAAATCCGCCATATACATCTGCAAAAAGGCAACAAACAAAAATTACCGTGGATATACAGCATCCCGCAACAAAGTTATTTTAATAAAATAATGCAATGTGGTTATGAAAAGTGGATTTGTGCAGTCGGTGTTTGGTGTTGACATTTTTTTTCGGATTTTTTGAATTTGACTTCAGATTCAGATAGACCATCGAAAATTAGAATAGGAATGTCTCTAATATCACCCTCTGTCTCTGCCTTCATTTGATTGTTGCGGAGCTCAGTGATTGTTGATTTAATAAAGTCATTCCTCATGCTCGCGTGGATTGTCATTTTTAGGGTTTTAGCATCATCTAAAACCCTATTAACGACCGTACAGATGTATGTATGTGTGTATATCCGTAACCACCGAGAGAGAAGTCCTCTGCGATGAAAAGTAATACATTGTTACATCATCATAGTTAGGGCGAGGCCAACGAGAGACAGGCCAGGGCACTCAAAAATCATATGATCATCGGGGTCCGGGCAACAATCCATCCTTCATTGTTTCCAACAAACGAAAAAATACAAGATGGAGACAATGAAAGATGAATTGTTGGCCGGACCCGATGATCATGTGACTTTTGAGTGCCCTGGCCTGTCTCTCGTTGGCCTCGAGTTAGGGCAAAATTATGGCTTATTATTGGTAGAAATACGAATAACAATGCCCTATTTATGATGATGTAACAATGTATTACGTTTCATCGCGGAGGCCTTCTCTCTCGGTGGTTACGGTATATCACACGCCATAACTTTTGAAAAGATTGACCTAGAGGCTTGAAATTTTGTACACACGTAAGCCTATACAGAGGACGGTGCGAAAAATATAGCGAATCCTCTATAGTGGCCCTTCAGAGGCTACTTGTATGAATTTCATGGTTCCTTTTTTATCTTTTAAACAAAGAGGCCTAAAATCCTGAAATTTCGTAAATTTGTAGTGCGGTTCTAAAAAAATAAAACCAATATACAAGAAAAGTGATATACGCCTTCAGGGTACCGCCGAAGATCCCGAGGCCCCAAAAACAATTGAAGCTATAACATTGAAACGGAACGATCTAGGAACCTGAAATTTGTATATTTTTGGTGTGATACTAAAAAAATATAGCCAATATAGAAGGAAGTTGATATAAGCCTCTAGGTCCCCGCCAGGGGCCTCGCGGCACCAAATATATTTGTACGGAAAGGGCTAAGAACCTGAAATTTTCTATATTCTTAGTGTGGTATTAAAAAAATATTGCAAATATACAAAAAATGCAATATAGGCCCCAGCAGAGCCAGAGGCTCCAAACAAAGCAAAGCTACAAAACGAAAAGGTCTAGAAACCTGAAATTTTGTTACTTATAGAAAATTACTTAAAACTTTAGCTAATATGCACTAAAAACTGGTATAAGCCTCTTGGGTCTCGACAGGGGCCCTGTAGCCCAAATCACAAATCCAGCTCTAACATTTATATAAAGGCCTAAGAACTTGAAGTTTTGTATTTTTACAGTGCGTTACTTATTAATTATAGACAATATACAAGGAGACCGGTATAGGCCTCTGACGGCCTCAAATACAATTGAAGCTATAACATTTGAACGGAAAGGCCTGGGGATCTGAAATTTTGTTTAATCAAAGTGTGGTATTTAAAAATTTAGCTAATATATATTAAAAATTATATAAGTCTCTTGGCAGGGGCCATGCGCCCTCAATCTCAAATCAAGCTCTAAATTTTAAACCAGAAGTCCAGAAACCTGAAATGATTATAATGTGCTGCTTAAAATTTTAGCTGTTACCCAATAAAACTGATATAGTCTCTGAGGCCTCGGCAGGAGCCGCGAGGCTCCAAATACAAATCATGCTATAACTTTTGTACGAAAAGGCCTAAGAACCTGAAATTTTGTATTTGTGCTCTTCCACTTATTATAGTCACGAGCCGCTACTGCTCGGAACATTTTGATGCTAAACCCCTTATATCGTTGGATAACGATGTCTTAACAAATTTTTTGTTAAAATCGTTCTGGCAATGCAGTAACTCGCAATTTCAACTCCCCCCTCCCCTCATTAATAATTTTTTCTTTAATTGTATTGCTGGAGACGTCGTTTCAATGTCAAAAGTACACAGTTTCTAAATATTCTTTATATTTCTCTAAAGCTTTTGTAACAATTTTAACATTTAGAATAAGGCATTGTGCTGTTGCTAGATCGTAAACTTGTATTTGTATAAAATACTTTTCACTGATTACATCATCCAATGTTTTTCACTGACTACATTATCATGCACTTGGAAGTGTCACTTCGATCGGGTGTCCCGCGACACACAAGTTTGTTTCCTTAGAGTTAGAGTTTTCCGATATTACTTATAGTCATAATTTGAAATGTTATAACGGAAAATTCGCTGCCGCAAACTCTCTATTGTTACAGTACCTGAGTTAATATTTACGCCACAGTTGTTACGTAGTTCTTAATCAAATTATTGCTAATTGAATCTTTTGATATTTCGTACATGGGAGATGTAATAATTTTGTGTAACGTTAGTTTTGGCAAGCTTAAGCAAGAAGCTTTGTTACCCTTTCCAAGAAAAGGAAGGAATGTAATTAGGCTAGTTAGTCTTTTATAACTATTGATTTAGTCTTTATTTCATTTTGGTGCTCTATACATACTTATTCCTTTATAAGTGTGTTTGGCTTTATTGCATTAAACCTTATTTATTCTTTACTTTACATACGCTGCCTACAAAGTGTGTCTATTTTATCAATCTTCCACTGCGTTGAGTTTTCAACCGTGACAACCACCCACTCTGAAATAGACCTATAGACGAAATAACAGAAGTCCTGAAATATTCCACCAACCCAAGAGGTGGAAATTTACAGATCCATAAGAGACATATATTCACATATATCTTGAATTCACAAATTGTGCTATTAACACAATTCACAGATATCCTGAATTGTTTCATGTACAGGGTGTGGCAAATGAAGCGGGACGGTCGAATATTTCGCGAAATTTACATCGGATCAAAAATCTATCGAATGACACCAAACACGACCCCCCACCCCAGGGGGTGGAGCGGGGGGCAACTTTGAAATCTTAAATGGAAACCCTCATTTTTTATTGCAGATTCAGATTCTACTGTAAAACTGTATTCAGTACCATAAAAATTTCCACCCCCGGGTGATATCTGAGTGATATCTGATGTTTTCATGGACAACATTTCTGATTGTTCCTTTCGACACACGGAGATCTTGGGCAAGTGACCTCATGGATGTTCTGGGATTGTCATCGATGGCCTGCTGCACTTGCTGAATAAATTCAGGTGTTCTGATGATGTCAGAGCGTGAGGCGTGCTTTTTACGCTTTGCTACTGGTGCAACATTGCCATCTTCGGTCTCCAACTCCTTCTGCACTTTGTGGACGAATGATCTTGCGACCTTTAGAAATCGTGATATCTCTAAATCGCTGTGCTCTGCCTTTATTGCCACGATTACTGCATGTCTCTTCATGATTTGTGTTACTTGGTGGTCCGCCATTTTGCTTTCCAGAAACGGAAAGGACATACAATTTACTATAGTGCAGCAGTATCCAAACGAAGGTGTGTCCTCAAGTACCTTAAGCACCCTGTATATATAAAAGCCGTGTAATAAATTCTCTCTTATGTAGACTTGATAAAGGCAGATAATAAAGCCGAAACTAGTCATATCCGATATAATGCACTGTTGTAAGGCCTCGATTCATTCCTTGATTAGACAGCTTACCAAGAAGATGTCAAATATATTTTTGTTTGTAAAATTTCAGTGCTGCTGTTAAAGCTGGTTTCTGATATCAAAAAGGAATATTTTCTTGTTGAATTTATTTAACATTTACCATATTCAAAGTTATTTGTAACTAAATAATTAATGGATATTTATAAGATAACTTCAGGATAATTCTCTAATATTCTATTTGCTTTTAGAGAATTATCCTTTTTTGCTTTGATAAAGGATAGGCTCTATCCGAAACGTCAGCTCTTTATTTGATTTTTTAGTTTTATTTTGATTATACTTTTATATTTATTATTTTGTTATTTCAGTTGTATTTTAGTTGTATTTATTAACTAAATAATTTAAATTGATTAAACAAATTTTTCTTTTTAAGACTATGTTCTTGGCTTAGTATTTCTGTCCATTGGGTTAGCCAAAATTTTTTTTTATGGTTCTAATAAATTTTATCCCTGGCAATATAATAAGTTATACCTTCATCTTTTGTTTAAAACAAAATTTTATGTGACCATAGTAAATTGGATCTTTTCAAAAGAAATTTGTCTTCTAATTGTATAGACAAACAATTTTCATTGGAATATATTAACAGACAAATTTCAATTGTTTCAGAGTAGCCTATTAAAAAGGTAATACCGATAGCTACTTACTAAAAGTGAAGGACTCCACCCGTGTTTGACTGCTTTAAAAGTTAAGCGCATCCTTCCGTTTCTAACATGGAAGTACTCGCCTATAAAACAAATAAATTTAACCATTCAAGGAATATATCTGTATCCAGAAGTTTATCAAGTCGCTTGTAACAAGCAAGTGTTTTCGAAATAATAAGAATAAATTTATAGGGAGCAAATATTTGTTATGGATACCAATCTTACATGAATAACTTAAAAATAATTGTGACTACGTTTTCAAAACCAACACGCTATTCTCATATTCCGCATAGGAAGAATCCGCAAGATGCCATATTTACATAAAAATATTGCGGAACTGAAACTGATTTCAGATAAATCAATTTCCTGAAAGGTCCTCGCCTCAAAACAGAAAGAGGATAACGCTACCGTTTTGTCGTGGAAAGCAGCACATTAGCAATAAAAAAATTCTTTACTATCTTAATTATATAAATTTACATCAGCAGAAGGCTTATCGATCCAGCGCGTTAGGAATGTGGAGGGGTGTGTTCCCAAAATATCAAAGGCGCCACCTTGAACATCAAAGGATTGCCACTCTTAGGTGTGGTTGCTCACATGACTGATGAGAGGCTGTTTTTTTTGGCTCAAGTGACTGCTGACGTCATGGGTGAACTCTTAGAACAATGGGACTGTTAATGTTGTAATTACCTTTAATGAGGGTGAGGATCTTTCAACATTGGGTTGTTAATTTTTAATTACCTTAATTAGAAGACTCCATCTTGGGTGCGGTCGGATATGACGTCTTGGTTTGGTTTGTTTGGTATTAACGTCCTTTTCAACTGCGTTATAGGGGCCGCAAATTTTGCCTCGCAAGGGTTCTTTAACGTGCAGCCGGCAAACGACTACACGGAACCAACGGCTTTACTTCCCTTCCGAAGAAGTGCGTGATCTCAGGATTTCCCCCAGAAAAATCCTCGTCGTCCTCGGCCGGGATCGAACCCGCGTACTCGGGCATCAGAGGCGATCACGCAACCGCTGAACCACCGAGGCTGATGTATGACGTCTTTCAATAGGGGTGCCATCATTGGGTGTGGTCAAATAGCCTTTAAACATGATTGTTGATGTCATAAAGCTTAATCACGTGATTGCTGACGTGTACAGATGTCCAGAGGCTGTAAATTAATTTTGGTTCAGGAGGCAATGACCTAGGACTGGTTTCTTAAATGAAGTGGTTAGGACACTCGTTTAAACGCGATCCCGCTATTATATTGGCCACCAGATAGTAATTAATCGAAGTCTGCTCTAAATAATCAAATGTACAATAAAATTCAAGATATAACGCATAAGTTATCAATCTTTATTTAAAAGCACAAATAATTATACATTTTAAATTTTTTTATCTTTAACAAATGATTCAAAATGATTCATAGAAATTTGATAAATGAAGCATAGATTGCTCAAAGTGCCATTTACTTTCGGTATGCTCCGATAGCGTTGGAACAGTTACGAGTGTCCTAACCTCTTCAATTAAGAAACCAGGCCAAGGGGTACTGGTGCTAAAGCATACCCAGAGTCCTGGTTCTCACGCGGTGCTTAGTACTCACATGGGAGCACGTGTTACGATGTTGAGTGCGTAATTCGGAAACTACTCGTTGGAATTCGTTTAAATTTTAACGGTATACACATTTTTATTTACCCTATTATTTCTTCAAACTTCATTATCCTAGGTGTTATAGAAAGTGAGTTATTAACTTGTTGATCTTAGTGGCGGCATATTTATTTCTGTTCATATCTCAGTTATCATTCAAATTCGGACCCATGTTCATATGAACTTTTTTGCTTAGAATCATCCATACTACCTCCCGTTAAAGTTTGTGACAGGGTTTCAGACTCACCCTGTATATCCTCCTCAGAACTGGAGGGAAAAAAGTTCAAATTTTTACCTAATTTTAAGATATGTTCAGTATAAGAAGCAGTAATGCTCAAAAAATAATTTTAAAAAATATTTGAAAATTAGGTTATTTAACAATGCATGTCCACAATTAAGGACGCTGGTGCTGGCATGAATTAAAATGTAACACTTAAATGATTCTTAATACTGATTTTTATTATTAAAATAAATTTTTTTTATCAAACATCAACTTTAGTACAGACAACTTTAAAATACAGGGTGATTACAAAAGAACTTCACACTTTTAAAAATTTATTACA
>JAHWFO010004127.1:0-20587 GCA_023313115.1 Rhysida immarginata | reverse complement strand
GATATTCATGGTTATGGCAGGGCATTTTAATGAGAAATATCTCATGATCAACAATGAAAGTCAAATTTTTTGCAACAATAGGTATCAACAATGCTATCAACACGCAATTCACAAACATTCTGCACGTATCAACAATATATATCTCATGACCATGGTATAAGAAGGAAAGGTAATCTGACGAACAATAGCAGGATTGTTAGAAGATTACAATCTTGTTCGTGGTTCGCGAGGTATTTCGCAGAGGGCGCTGTTGCAAGGGAGCGTTTTTCTCCTTATGTCTCTAAGGGAATTGCTCGTTTTCTTCTGTATATTTATGTAATTGTTGATTTTAAGGTTTTATTTATTTTCTTAGAAATTCAATTAGAAGAATAAATAGCATTTGAAATAAAACATGTAGGCCTTCTTGTATTATAAATATTTGTCATTCAAATGAATGAGAAGCCGATGAGTGAATATTAATTTTATAATTTTCATTAACTTTCAAATTGTGTCGTATTATTATTCTAACATTATTGTTAAGAAATTTCATAGTGAACCGACAATTTATAAATCATTGTATTCGATTAATCGTGAAGAAAAATTTTCAATGATAATTAAAAATATATCGTGAAATTAAGTGACTCGCATATTGATTTTTAGAATAAAATTTATTAAACATATTAAAAGGAGTAATTTTAATCATATTAAGTATTATAAATTATTTTTATATTACATTTGAAGCATTAATAATTTGAAGTAAATGAAATTGAAGTTCTTGTGGGATTGAAATCCAATATTAAAGGTGAGGAATGATTTTTCCTGAAGTTTGTAAAATTCCAAAAACAAAATTCTACAATTTTCAGTAACAGTCATTCCTCACTTTTAATATTGGATTTCAAAAACAAAATTTCAATTCAAACACATTACATAGGCATAGGTGAAATCAATTATTTATTTATATACTAGCTGATATATCCGGCGTTGCTCGGGCTCTTTTTTGATGAAATTTTCCAATATCTGAATGTGAATAAACAGGAAAAAAAAACACATGAAAAACGCTTGCGTACTAAGGCCACAGTCAGCGGTGAAGAAATGTCAGATTTTCATTCTACTGTACAGGGCAAGTCAAAATGAATGCCCCAGTTTCATACTGTACTACGCAAAATGTAATCACTGAATTCATTCAAAACGTACATAAATGCAGAGGTAATGTAATCACGTCTGTAATGTTATATTCGCCAATAGATGGCCTCCAGGTCCAACGACCATGACTGATTTGAAAGCCCCTATCACAGTTGCTATCCCAGCATCAATACATTCATTATGTTTAACCCTTATTTGCTTCTACTTTCGAAACTACGTACATTTTTCGTCACCTTTTTTCTCCGGCACTGCGTCAAGCTCATTCAGCTATACACAACATTCCAATATGAGCAAAGTCGAGAGGCCATCCATTGGGAGCATTTTAAAAGAAATCTTTTCGATTCTTGAATATGAATTTTAATTAAATTAATTCTAAGATATTTTCAGCTGTTCATTTTTTCTACATAATCACAATCAAATATTGCAAAATTTAATCTAAAAAGAGCCCGAGCAACGCCGGGTATACCAGCTAGCATATAATTATTTAGTACGAGTGCACTCAAAGAAAAACATGTTTGCGTTTTAATTCTGTTTATTGAAGTGCTTTTGGATACACGATATTTTTGGTTTTTCCGTCTGGTGCGTACACGAATAAATCAGAAGGTTTTCCGACGCGTGAGCAGGCCACATACAGCTGTCCATGAGAGAAGCATGGATTTTTCAAATTTAGTCCACACACTTGCAGCGATTGTCCCTGTGCTTTGTTTATAGTCATTGCAAATGCGAGTCGCACCGGAAACTGCACACGTTTGAATTCAAATGGCATATCTGTTGGTATCATTGGGATGCGTGGCAACAGGATATCTTCTCCTTTAAATTTTCCATTTAAAATTGTAGCTTCGATGATATTGTTCATTAGCTTTTTCACTGAAAGCCTGGTACCGTTGCAAAGTCGTGGTGGATTGATGTTTCGGAGAAGAATGATAGGCACGCCAATTTTCAATGTTAAAACGTGCGGTGGCATGCCTAGCAAGTCAAGTGAATTCAAGAATTCAGTTGGATAATTGACAACTTCGTCTTGAGTCATTACAGTATCGATGGACTTATATGTTGTCGCTTCGCCTGGTATTTCGTTTTGAATGCTGAAGTTGATTGCATTGACATCATTGTTTTTGGCTGCTAATATAGCACGTGCACTGAGCCACTGATGATTTTTATAATTCTGTGCGATATTTGGGAAAACATTGTGAACCAATTCATCTGTGGTTTTTGTGATTTTACAGAAGTTGGTTGGCAATGTGATACATTGTGTGGATTCATCGATTACCATTTTTCCATTCCCAATATCCAACAATTGTTTTGCGAAACGTTCAGCGGATACATCATGTTGTAGTTATACACGCATATTGGTCTTCAAAGTCAATTTCTGTACGTGTCGCCATAAAACTGATGATTTGAGGCATGCATTAAGTTCATCAGCGGGTGTTGAACGTGGTATAACTGGTAGAGTTTGTCGAAAATCACCAGACAATAAAATGAGTGCGCCACCGAAGAGCTGTTCATTTCCTCTCAAATCTTTTAGTGTACGATCAAGCGCTTCCAATGCTTTTTTGTGTGCCATAGTGCATTCGTCCCATATAATGAGTTGACATGATTGGAGTGTTTTACCCATTCCAGAATTTTTTTTGATATTGCATGTGGGCATCTCAGTGATTTGCATATTCAACGGCAATTTCAGTGCTGAATGTGCTGTTCGGCCACCATCCAAAAGAGTTGCTGCAATACCAGATGATGCGATTGCCAGTGCAATATTTTTTCGTGATCGTATGGTTGCCAAAATAAGTGAAATGAGAAAAGTTTTGCCTGTGCCTCCGGGTGCATCTAGGAAATACAATCCTCCGCTTTGGCTTGTTATTGCATGCATAATTCTGTCATACGCTATGCGTTGTTCTGTAACCAATTTCGGAAGATTTGTTTGAACATATGTACCCAATTCGTCGACATCAAAGTGTTTTTCTCGTTGCAAATCACGATCGAAAAGGTCGTTCGCAGATCGATTCGGTGCAGCCATTCCCAATTGCACCAGTGCTTTGTTAGCGATTGCCACACATAAGTCCTCAATCAAAACAAGTGCCTCATTATACACGTTTGGTGTGAATTGAATGTCCGGAGTTTGAATCGTTGCACGCAAGCGATGAAGGATGTCTTCACTCATGTAGTCTTTGTATTTTTCCCAAAGATTTTTTGGATTGGATGGGAAACACGTTGTCAATATGATTGCAAATAACGTGCGTATTTGCTGTGGTTGATGCATCAGCGAGAGAAGTGTCCCAATGCGCATCGTTTTCAAGAAGATTTAATTTTTGGCAAGCTTCACGATAAGTGCAACATACTTGACCGTTTACTGTTCTCAGTTCTTGGAAGGATGTCGGTCCACGTACGTTGATTAACAGTAATCGCAAATAAAAGCATTCTGCATTGTTTGGGTGAACAGTATACAGACGGCCTAATGCGTCGGTCGAATATAAATTGGGATGTCCTTCAACTGCTTTACCTTGTTTGCGACGTTGAAACTTTTTCGCTGATGCATTCCACGTGTAGTATGTTGGCACTTCAGAGTAAAGTAGCGTCTTTGCAAACATATCATCCCGGCACAATGACGATGATGTTAACGTTGTTGTTGGTGGTGACAATGCTCTTGCACGTGCATTTTCTGTTGTGAAGTACACGCGTTGTCCATTTTCAAGGTGCACTGCCAAATGAACAACTGTTGGATGTCGTTCATGGATTGGAAATGATAAAATGCGCCATACCGCTTCATTGCTACTAATGTAGCGTCCCAGTTGATATTGGTCGATTTCATCCATAGTTGCAGTTGCATTTCCCACTCCAAAAACTGCCATATCGCTTCCTTTGTTGACGTACTTGCAAATATACTTGATTGATTTCACCGAATTGCAATACTCGACGTTGATGTGTGCTTTGTACGTTTTAGAGAGTAACGGTGAATAAGGTACAATCCAATGATTATCAACCTCAACATCATTGTTTCGTACTTTTAAAATTACGCTTTTGCCGCCATCTTCAGTTGATCGTCGACGATAGAGTGGATAACCGTCATTGCCAGTGATAGTCTCGGCAAGTAAGTTTTTTGGGTATCGCTTCGTACATTTTCCATCAGACATGCATGGTGAATTGTTGTTGAGTAAGCCACATGGACCATGAATCATGTTTTTGGTGACGACTTCAAATAAGTCTGGATCAATGTCGACATCTGGTATTTCTGCTGAAATGACTTGATCAATTTGATCTGGTGTGACTTTTTCGATCAACCAAATCAAAATGTGTGCATGTGGCAATCCTCTTTTTGGCCATTCAATGGAATACATCCAACAGCGTGTCTCTCCAAAAACATGATGCTTGACAATGAAATCCATTAAAGAATTCAATTTTTGCTTGAACACACGCGCGGAAATATCGTGACGATCCGATGATGATTGACCTGTTAACAAAAGTTCTTTTATTTCATCCCACGTAGGATTGCACGTGAATGTAATAAAGAAATCTGGGCGGCCATATGCGCGAACGTATGTCATTGCATCTTGTGCGTATTCATGCATGTGCCTTGGACTCCCTGAAAATGTGGCCGGTAGTATGGCCATTTTTCCCAAGTTATTGGTATTCACATTGCCATCATTAACAACTGCATCACGTAAATGAATGTACTCTTCGGAACGCAACTTGGTTTGATTTAATCGAATGTAGAGGAGTCGTTCGGATTCGATTTTCGCATACATGTCGACAATATATTGATGGAACAATTGTCGGCATTTCAAGATATGATTTTCAGCGTTTTCACGAATCATTAATCGATATGAATAGTAATTCATAGCACTGACTTTCTTATTCGTTTCCTCATCCGTTTGTGGATTTCTCAATTTGATGTTGAAATGATATCCATCTTCTCCTTGCCAAAATAAAATCGGATATTGCAATCCGTCGTATGAGCGATGAGTTTCTGAGACTCGCTGAACATCACCATTTCTGCGATGAAGAATTATATCACGCGAGTTAAATTCTTCGCCAATTATAACGATCGCCACTTCATCAATTGTTGGTGCATTGTACTGTCTTTCGTGTTGGCCGACAGGTGTTTTGTCTGCTCTAACTACAACTTTGAAGTCATCAGCTGGCATTTGTTCAAGGGCAGTTCTGAACAATCGAATTAATTCGTTATGTTGATCGAATAACGTTTGTAATGCAGCGACAATTTCTCGTTTAGTGCCTGGAATAATTCGATAACGTTGATCGATTTGTTCATCAGTGTTTCCCATGAAATAAATTTGAAGAAATTTGTGATCTGCGTTCGGAAGTGGCAGTAGTGATCCTGCACGATGATATATTTGCCCTTGCACTTTGAATGTTGGCATGTAATTCTCGCACACGATATTTGTTGCACCGAACGATGTCATTTGGAAACATGAATTATACTTGCGTATGTTTGCTAAGAAGTGTTTCTATTGGCTTGTGTTACCTGATACCAACGTTGATAATGGTTCGGGTGGTGAATGTAATTCTGGCAATTTCACTTTTCCACCCGCGCAGCACATTCCTGGTGTTTCATTCCTAAATTTGAGGGCACTACAATGCACGCATAATTTATCCATTTTTCCAAAATCACACATGGATGAAGACCATAATCATTTTTAGGATCGTAATGGAATGCAGCTAGATTTAAATTAGCGTGCAGTGTTCGTCTGGTTCGTGCAGTGCGTAATCGAACGCTTTACAGTCTTGCTTCCCGTTGCTCGTCTGTTTCAGTCGAACGGGCTTGAGCAGTGCGTACTCGAACGGTTTCCAGTCTTGCTTCCCGTTGCTCGTGTGTTTCAGACGAACGGGCTTGAGCAGTACATACTCGAACGGTTTCCAGTCTTGCTTCTCGTTGCTTGTCTGTTTCTGAAGCTCGTGATGCCTTTCTTTTTCTTGCTTGAAGTGTAGATCGACCAATCGCTTTTCGTTTGGGTGGCATAATTGATTTGAAAGCGAAAGAAATGCTTTGTGGCGACTATTCTCTTCGAAAAAGCAAAGAAAATGCGTGTGATATGAGGCCAACAAAGAAAGTTACAATAATCCGTCAAAAGCCAGGGATTGTTGTGTGGCTATTTCAACATCAGCCATCTATTGGAACAATGACGTATATTAAAGATAGACTCCGAATCCTATTGTTGTAACTTGAAACAAATTGGGAAGCTCCATGCCCAGAACTGTCATGGCTGAAGTTGAGTGAAGATGATGCAAAACACATGGCTAAACACGAGAGTAGCTGATTAATAATCCTTTCACACGCCGATCACGGAGTTTATCTTTTCGTTTACTTTGTATTTGAAGTATTTTATAAACAATTTTTCGATCATGGTTTCAATTTCAATTTCGTTGCGATTGTCTTTCAGTAACGTATTTTCATTTTAGTTACGTATTTTTGATTTATTTTTGTGGAAAATGATTCCTGATCTTTTTTCTTGTCTGTTTGTACAGTTGTACGCAGAACAACTTTGAATAATGGTTTTGAATTAATAATTCCTCGGACCCAAAATCTTCAAAAACAAAGCAGCCATAGAGCTAATTACTCGACGGCTCACTCCTGCCCAGAACTATCATGGCTCAGTTTGCTTCACTTTTTGCCGCTGTTAACAATAGGATTCGGAGTCTATCTTTAATATACGTCATTGTATTGGAAGCATTTTAAAAGAAGTCTTTTCGAATTTTCAATATGAATTTTTACTTTTTTAATTCTAAGCTTTTTTCATGTGTTCACTTTGTCGGAATATTCACTTTCAGAAGTTGCAAAATTTAATCAAAAAAGAGTTCGAGCAAGAAGAGGTCCGCTAGAAGTTTTTAAAAAGATGGCGCCATCTATTGACCAAAATGAAAAATTCATTCAAAAAACCATTCATTTTTATTTTCGAAAATAATTATTTTTTCGAAATTTCAGGTAAACAGTGACCTTCCTCTTGCTTTGAAGATCAAGTGTGCAAAGTTTCATCGCAATCGGATGAATGGTATAGGAACGCATACGTAACAAACAAACAAACATTCATTTTTATATATATAGAAGATTGAATTTTATTTACTTAAAATTATTAATAAATATTATTAAAATTATAAAGGAGATTTACGTGTTTATTACATACAAGTTACTTACTAAAAAATTTAGCTCTTCTTTTGTTCCCTTGTAAGTTTTTTTTACATCATCATCAATTACTGCCGCATTCTCAGCAACATGTAACAATTCGGCTACTACATCTTTTTTATGTTCTTCGCAATGGAATGAAAGTGGAGCACTTTCTAATGTTTTGGCAATAGCGATTTCGTTGGCATATTCTTTCTCTGCAGCAGTTAACATGTAGAAAATATATTTACTTTCGGATGAATAAGGCGGCCTCTGGTTTTCAGATTAACTAGAGCTGCCTCCTTATACACTGAAAATACACCTTCAGATGAAAAAGCATGTCTACAACCTCACCAGAGTTAATTTTTGCCATTTTTTTGCAAACAAAACCTGTAACATAATAAATTATGCAGTCTATAATTGGCGCTTCATAGCAATCATGGTTATGATCGTAGCAGATGACATATTTCAGTTTCCCACTCTGTCGTGGTTATCACTCTTTCCAGCTTTGATTTTAATTTCTCACTCAAAACCGATTTTCTGGAAGGATCTTTGGTACAAAACATTTCTTTCCCATTTTCAATCACTACAAAAAAAGCAAGAAAAAACCATCACATAAATAAATAAATATATGTAAATAAATGAATAACAAACACAAGTATAAGGAATGCAAGATCAAGAGAAAGGCTATATACAGTGTGTTGCAGACAACTACAGGGCAGTATAAGGGGAAGCCTACTCGCTCGATTGCAGGGGCCGGCTCGGTCGATTGGCAAAATAAAGGGAGATGAAGTTGGCCTGCAGCAACCATCATTTTCCACAATCGGGGAGCGGGGGGTGGGGTGAACGTCAAAACTGTCATGTTTCTGTCGTTCTTGTTCCCTTCGCTTATACATTACCCAATTATCATTTGATGTCAAGCCGGCCTCTGCAATCGAGCGGGTAGGCTACCCGTTATACTGCCCTGTAGTTATCTGCAACACCGGGGCTGCCTCGTCATCTATATTATATTCTGCTTGCGTTTCGTCCGTACGTTCGTTCGTTCGCACGTTACGCTTGAGCCAGGGAAAGCAACCAGGATTTTTATAATAGTATGGAGCTTATTATTTAGTATTGTAACTTGAAAACGAATTAACCTTTTTACGTTCTGTTTTCACCAATGGAGAATTGTGGGACAGAGCACGTTCGAAAATGAGATACTCGAACTAGGTATACTATCTCTTTTTTATAGTCATAATTAATTGCACGTGCTCTAATGATACCATTCGGATGCCCCCTAAAAATTTTCAATACTGTCGTATATCAAACACTCCATAAAGACGTCTCATGAATGGATATACGCGTAAATGAATGGTAGAAGGAATTGATAAGCTACACGTGTCCTAATGGTACGATTTGTAACCTTTGGAACTGTCAATGATACAGGGTAATGGTTTAGTAGTACGTACTCTAAAGTGTACGATGTGGTACCACTTGAAACTCTGAATGCTAAAACATGTCATGTAATATATCAAACAACTCTTGACGGCGTGTCATAAATAAATATAACCAGTAATTAATGATACAAGATAATGGTTTATTAGTACGTACTGTAAAGGGTACCATGTAGTACCACTTGAAACTTTCAATGCTAAAACATGTCATGTAATATATCAAACAACTCGGGACGGCGTGTCAAAAATGAATATAACGAGTAATTAATGATATAAGGTAATGGTTTAGTACTATGTACTGTAAAGGGTATCATGTGGTACCACTTGAAACTTTCAATGCTAAAACATGTCATGTTATATATCAAACAACTCATGATGGCGTGTCAAAAATGAATACAACGAGTAATTAATGATACGCGGTAAGGCTTTAGCGTACGTACTGTAATGGTACCATGTGGTACCACTGGAAACTTTCAATGCTAAAACATGTCATGTAATATATCAATCAACTCGTGACGGCGTGTCATAAATGAATATAACGAGTAATTAATGATACAAGGTAATGGCTTTATAGTACATACTCTAGTGGTACCATATAGTAGGCCAAAATTGTATTATGCCAAATTGTAAGCTTTCAATAGTAAAATGTGGTATGTAATATATCAAACGACTGGTACTCAGTATTGGTCTAATTGTGTGTATTCTAATGGTATCATGTGGTAGCAATGGAAACTTTCAATGCTTAGTCATGGCAGGTAATATATAAAACAAATTGTAACGATTTATTATGAATGAATATAACGCTGCTGATGTTTCACTGCCGTAACATGAAAGTGCGCTCCTTTTATCCGCCATTGCAGTAAAGTGATTCTTCCTTTAAAATATAATTATATTCTCGCAAATGTACTTTCCTTCATGCCAAAGTTAATCTGTCCCGAATTAGAGAACAAAGGTGTTTTTAAGCAAAGCCGCGTAGACGAGAAGGGCCAGTAAGCTCAAGCAATGGTCATATGATCAAATGAGGATAACGCTTGGTGCAAACGATGCTCGGTCTTTATGCTGATTTTTCGTGTTGGTATACATTACTTTAGTAACTTGAACTGTTGTTTCTCAATATACTGTAAAAGAACCATGGATTGATAACATGTTCTTCACGTTTAAAAGCGATCTTTCATGTTTAGATCATGTTCAGGCGATAACGACAATGAAATTTGAGGAAAATCATTTGCTTTAAATGAATTGTTCATACTAAAGTTCAAATAACATTTTTGGAAGAATCGGAATAAAAGATTATAATTGCATTCATTAAAAACATATTGAAACTAAATAAATATCGAAAGGATTAGGCCTAAGAAAAAAAGCCTGACTTTAAGTACAGGTTATTCAAAATGATGGATTCAATTTAATTCATCTTTAAATGAACTAAATTGAGTTTCATTAATTAATAAATATAAGTTGCATTTTGATCCAAGTAATTAACTGAAATAAATTAGGTCCATCATTTTAAATTACCCTGTATATAGAATGATTTACCTACTACTTGCGTATATATTAAGAGAATTAAAACCACTACAAATATTAATTTATTAAATGAAATAATACAATTCTCAGGAGCCTACCATATTTTAAAAATTATTTATTGTTTAATGTAATATTTCTGTTTGTGTTTCGTTCGTTAGCTTGCACGTAACGCTTGAGTCACGCTTTGATCTAGATTCATTGTTGTACATACAGAGTGCTTGCCTATGGAATTCTTAAATTCATTAACACCAGGTGGGATGCCACTTAAAACAAACTCTAATTAAAAATAGGATCAATAATCACTGTGTATCAGAATGTTTATGTAATGGTACAAGAATAGAAGTAGTAAGATTACATCAATATTCCATCAAAGAATCAACATCAATGATACTTTAATTGATTCCAAGGCTAAAATTGGGTCCCAGTGACCCCAATCTCACTTCTAGACATGCAAAGACCATCAACAAGTTTCAAGACATTTAATAGTATGAGTCTGTTTCTTCCTGAACCAGTATTTAGCCAAGGTCAATTGTACGTCGTTTTTTCAAGAGCATGCAGATAATCAGATATGAATGTTAAAGTGTTGGACTATCATAAGCAGGGAAGGAAAGGTAACAAAACTGTGACAAAGATCGCCATATACAGAGAGATAATAACTTCACTTTGATACCAGTTAAAATGACTCCAAATGCAATGTCCATTATTACTGTAAATAAAGTAATGTTTTTAAGTAATGTAAAGGTTATTTTTGCACTTACATAAGAGTTATACACTGTCATATCAATGAATTATGACCATCATCCCTTCAAGGCACACGCATGGTTCGCCCCAACAATGATTACACATTGCAAAATTTGTAAAACAGGCTGAGAAAGCTTTAAAGCTGGTGCATCAAACGGCAGGTGCACGAGCCTCAAGATGGGTAAACTTCCGGATTTAACGGGCATCCATAAAGGGATGATATACGCTATCACTGCAAGTGTGGAAACCCCCCCCCCCCCCTGTCACAAGCATCGTGCCAGATTTTTTTTATAAAACAAGGATGTTTTATAATTCCGATCGTTACAAACACCATGACACCAGAGGGAGCCAGGACGAAACATACAAAAAGGAGAACGGAAATAACGAGGAGAGCGGTTGAAACAGCGAGGAGAGAAAGCAGCTCAGGAGGGACGGAGCCGGACTGGAAAAGAGAACGATGGTAAAGAGACATCGACACGTGTGGGAAGAAAAGAATGGAGTTTGGAGAGGTTAGTGCGGAAAAATATTATTGCTCTCACAAATGTAACTTTATGCTCCCTTCCCAATTTAAAGTCGAACATTAAAATTAATGACTCGCCCTGCAAACTTGAAACTCAAATAATTAGCGCTGTTATCGAACTGGAAGGTATTCCGTCTCTCCCTGCCATGTCAACCTTTCTGACTCACGTGCAAGTGATTAGCGCGATTGAGAGACACGAGAAAGAAACGAAGGCAGAATTACTCGTATGTTTTTATCCAGTCAAATTCATTGCTGATTTTCCTTATGGCTTAGCAGCATATCATATTAATGGAATTGGAATTGAGGGAAGAAATAATTTACCGAGATGGGATTAATTTCTTTCATATCTACTTACCTCATATCATATCAATGGATTGGAACTGTGCTAAGAATTAATTTGCCGAGAGGAAATTAATTTCTTTTATGTCTACTTACCTATCTACTTACAATTGAAGGCTGAGTGCTAAATTTTTGTAAAAAATTATCAGGGCGTAGAATTTAGTCATGGTGAAGGAATTATTTATTTCTTTATCATATATTATTATGGTAATTGAACATTATAGTATAACGCAGCTGGTTATGATGTATGTGACTTATATTTTTTGCACATATAATCACTTGTGAACAGGGGTATGAAGAAAATTACACAGGATGAATATTGCACTTGAATCTTTTTATTTTCTTCACATCTCTCACATTTTAACACAGAACACAACTCAACAATGCTAAAGCGAATGCATGCCCACTCGCGCGCGTATTGCACAAGGAATTGCTCCTAACAATGGCAATTGCTCGGAAAGGAACAAAAATAAATATTGAAATAAAATTACTGCCTCTTTCGATGAAAACCAAATTAAACACGTTTAAATTATACAATAAACTTATGCTTAACCATATACCGCCCGCCTTGAACTTGGTTCAATCTTCACCGATTGGTAATGGACATAGTCGGGAAATGGCACGTTTGGTTATACCATGCTTTGTCTTTAAGGTGACGACTCTCACAATACCATCGTTGCCCGGATGGGTCTCTATGATTCGGCCAAGTGGCCACTGTAGCGGCGGTATATTGCTCTCACGGACAAGCACCAAGTCACCGGTAGCTAGATTATTGCGTTTTTCAGACCATTTGTTTCGTTGTTGGAGTTGGGTCAAATATTCATGGTGACATCTTTTCTAAAACGCCTGTTGAAATTTCTGTATCATTTCCATCGGGATAGTCCCGTGGTTTCCACCTCTTGTAAGTTCTCCTCTGAAATGCTGACTAGTGGTTCTCCAATCAGGAAATGTCCCGGCGTAAGTGCTTCCAGATCGCATGGATCAGAGGATACCGCTACGAACGGTCTAAAACAAGCTTCCACCTGGGTGAGGAGAGTAGTCAATTCTTCAAATGTTAGCACAGTGGTGCCTGTGACTTTGCGCAAATGTGGCTTTGCCGACTTAATGTTAGATTCCCATAATCCTCCAAAATAAGGTGCATAAGGCGGTATGAATTTCCAAGTGATTCCTTGGTGTGACATTTCATCTAGAATAGGTCGATTCAATGCACTCTTGTGTAGTAATTGATACAATTTCTTTAACTCCTTTTGGGCACCATGGAAATTGGTGGCATTGTCACTGATTAGATCTCTGCAGATTACTCGTCGAGCACAAAATCTCCGTAAGGCAGCGATAAATGCGTCAGCTGTAAGATCGCTTACTAGTTCAATATGAACTGCCTTCGTTGCCAAACAGACAAAGAGAGCCATATATGCCTTCCAAGATTTGGCTCCACGTCCTTTAGAGGCTTTGATGTAGAAGGGGCCCCAAAAATCTACTGTTCTCAAAAAAGGTCTGCATTGTCTCACTCTTGAGGTAGGTAAATTGCCCATGAATGGATGATGTGATGTGGCTCAATCACGAAAACACGTTAAATATTGGTGAGTATAGTGACGAACAGAACTTCGGGCGCGGATTATCCAAAATGTTTGGCGCAATGTCGACAGAAGCAATTGAGCACTAGGATGAAGTAATCTCTTGTGATAATATTCTATAATCAGTTTCGTTAGATGGTGATGTTTGGGCAACAAAAAAGGATGTTTGGCTTCAAAGGGTAAAGTTGAATTCTGCAATCTCCCTCCCACTCTAATACAGCCCTCGTCATCGATGAAAGGATCTAATCCAGCCCAATGATGATTCAATTTCCTATTTGTCGACAATGCATTCACAAGTTCACTAAATACTATTTCCTGTATTTGTTTCACAATTACCAATAATGTTTCATTTAATTCTGCCGTTGTCAATGGTCCCACACGTCTGGATGTTGCTGGAAAGGTCTTGCAATTAAAGATGAATCTTCTACAAAAGGCAATGGTTCGTTGGAGTCTTGTCCACGACGAGAATCCCTCTATGATGTGGTGCATCTGAGTGGTGATCATTGCACTTGTTGGTATTTTACGAACCTCCAGGTGTTGTAGTGAAGGAACCGTAGGTTGCAGTGGCCAAGCTGCTTCTGCTTGTACAAGAAAGTTTGGGCCATGCCACCACAATCCTGTTGTCAACAAAAATTTAGGGTATACACCTCGAAAAGCAATATCTGCGGGATTGTCCTTGCTAGGGATGTGCTGTCAAAACATAGGCGGTATAAGATCTTGAATTTCGGCGACACGATTTGCCACAAAAGTTTTCCAACGTCCTGGAACACCTTTAATCCAGTCAAAAACAATAGTAGAATCTGACCACGCCCACACATTTGATTTTAGCATAGGTAGACTCTGTACAATTCTGTTCATTAAACGGGCTAGTAACAATGCTCCACACAATTCCAGTCTAGGTAATGAAGTGGGTTTGATAGGTGCTACACGAGTTTATTCACATAATAAATGTGTTGTAACATTGCCTCGTGACGAAATTGACCGTACATATATGGAGGCCCCATATGCTACTTGTGACGCATCACAAAGTCCATAACGTTGACTCGTTGTTAGAGAATCAAAGCAAAATCGTGGCACTCTCACCTCTTGAATGATTGGTAATTCTCTTGCAAGATGCATCCACTTTTCTTGGATATGTTCTGGAAGTTTATCATCCCAAGAAACACAACTAAGCCACAACTCCTGTACGATGATCTTTACAAGAATAATCACTGGTGAGACCCAACCCAAAGGATCAAATATCTTCGAAAAGTTTGACAGTATGATGCGCCTTGTAGGATCTTCATTGGTTATGTCCACAGTCCGGTATCTAAAAACATCCTCTTCTGTATCTCGATGTAGCCTAAGAACACGGGACGTCTCATGTGGTGGAATTGATAATGCTGCTGTTGTAGCATGTTGTTCAACAGGAAGTCTAATTAAAACTCGTTTGTCACTGGAACACCACTTACGCAAATTGAAACCACCTCTTTTCAATATGGCATCAAGTTTCTCACATAGTTGCTGGGTTTCTTCCAATGTTTGATCTCCGGATAGGAGGTCATCCATATAAAAATCTTGTTTTATGACATCGGTGGCCCTGTCAGAGTTTGAATGCTCATCCAAAGCCAGCTGCTGTAAGACACGGGTTGCTAAGTACGGAGCTGATGAGGTTCTATATGTTACAGTCTTCAACTGATAAGCTTGTACTGGACTGTTAACACTATCTCGCCATAAAATGCATTGGATTCGAAGATCTTCCTCACGTATCAAGATTTGCCTATACATTTTTTCAATGTCTGACGAAATAGCATACCGATAGGAACGGAACCGTAAGATAATGTCGAAAATGTCTTGTTGCTGCTTTGGACCCACCATCAAAACATCATTCAACGATGCTCCAGATGAGGTCTTGGCTGAGGCATCAAAGACATCTCTTAACTTGATAGTTAGGCTATTTTCATTAATGACGAAATGATGGGGTAGATAACTATTTTGTGAATAAAATGTTACTTCTTCCATATGTCCCAACTCTATGTATTCAGCCATAAAAGCATGATATTGATTTCGAAGCATCGGATTATATCGTAGTCTATTTTCAATAGATACGAGCCTTTTAGTGGCCATTTGATGAGACGTGCCAAGTTGATAATGTGTCTCTTTGCAAGGTAAAGCCACGATATATCGTCCTTCATCATTTCAACTAGTATTTTTCACAAACTGCTCTTCACATTTCTATTCTTCATCAGAAAGAGCGTTCCCTGGGGCTACCTCTTAAAGTTCCCAAAATGAGTATAACTGCTGTCCAATCTCTGTGGAGCAATGATGGACTTGAATGCCAGAGGATGAGACCCGAGGAGTTTGACCGCCCACGACCCATCCAAACTGAGTCTCTTGAATATGAATGAGGCCATTGGATAGGACTTTTAAAGTACCCTTGAGTATCTCGTAATAGTGATCACTCCCTATAAGTATGTCGATCTTCCCAGGTGAACGAAACGATGGATCAGCAAGATGATATTCAGCTAAATCCAGATCATCACCGACATGTACTGGTTGTTTGGGCAACCAGCCTGTTATTGTTTTTATGATCAAGGCATGTATCGTGATACTGAAGTCATTGATCCGGGACTGCATCTTTAAATTTGTGGAAGCCTTTGCAATTCCTGCCTGTATTCCATTGGTGACTTCAATCGGGATGTGTGCACAATACCTATTTACACCGAGAGACTGAGCCAATGATTCTGTTATGAATGACGCCTCTGATGCGCAATTCAAAATACCTCTGCATAAATGGACCTCACCCCTTGCATCTTCCACATTTACCAGCACTGTGGGCAACAAAACTTGTCGTGTGTGATGTCTACTAACATGCATGGACACTGATGATGTAACCTGATCCGTTGCTTGCCCTCCGTGGGGTATCTCGCCCACCTCTTCTTGAGCTGTCACTTGATCATAATGTAATAGGGTATTATGTCTCTTGCCACATTTACTACACGTAGCTGGCATCTTACATGATTTAGCCGTGTGAGATGGTCTCAAGGAATTAAAACACAATGCATTTTCCTTCACAAATGTAGACCTTTCACTTGGCTGTCTACTAAGGAACTGGGGACACTGGATGATAAAATGTGTCGCATGACAGAGAGGACAGTCGCTCTTCGATGCTGCATGTACTCGAATTCCTTGACCTGACGACGCCTTGGACTGGTTCCCTCTGGTACCACATTTGGAAGGTGTAGAACTATTATCCAGGATTTTACACTGATTAATAAGGAATTTTCTCAAGTCTTCATAAGTCGGCTCTTCGCTCAATGTGATGCGTACTTTTTCCCATTCACGCAATGATGATTTGTCTAGCCGAGAAGCAACCATATAAATTATTATGATATTCCACTGATCTATAGGAACTCCTAGAGCCTTTAAAGCTCGCACATGTTGTTCGGTGGTATTGGACAACTTCCGTAGCTCGGAAGACGATTCACTGTTGATCTTGGGTTGCATACATAGGCCCTCCAAATGAGCCATTTTTATTTTGTACTCATCTTGGAAATGTTCCAACAAAAGTGTCAATGCCTCTGAATAAATAACATCTGTTATTCGGACTGATTTGATGATATTTGCCGCTTCCCCTGACAAGGCTCCTTTCAAATACTGAAGTTTTTGGGGATTCGCTAAATACTCATTTCGATGGACCATGGATGTGAAAAGATCATAAAATCCTGTCCATTCCAGATAGTTACCACTAAAAGTGGGTATTTTAAGAGAAGGTAATTTTACATCTACACTTGCCTTAAATTCACTCGCTGGTGCAGTTGCGGTTGGTGAATGTGAATCCACTTGACTCCTCTCGACGAGTACCAGGAATCCGGCTGCAGTTGCAAAATACCTTCCTTCGATCTCCTCGAAGTCTCGCTGATGTTCGGCGGAATCTTCTTCCTTGCATTCAACCAGAATAGTTGTGCTTATCTGGTCGTATTCCTTCCATGGGCACTTGAAGGCACTTGGGCACTTGCTCGACATTTGACCTCGTAGGCTGATGGTTTACGTTCCTTTGCATTGGCTAGGTACGTACTTGCTCGTGTGATCTTCCCTTTCGCTAATCCCCGCTGTCGTATCAGTTGCTCCATATGTGAAGAAACTGCCTGCTTTCGAAATCACTGTTGATAATTGTTCACATTCGGATTCCTCTCTACGCACTGGGAATCCTGCTCGAAGGACCAAATGGTTATGATGTAAATGACTTATATTTTTTGCACATATAATCACTTGTGAACAGGGGCATGAAGAAAATTACACAGGATGAATATTGCACTTGAATCTTTTTATTTTCTCGACATCTCTCACATTTTAACACAGAACACAACTCAACAATGCTAAAGCGAATGCATGCGCACTCGCGCGCGTATTGCACAGGGCCTGGCAATTGCTCGGAAAGGAACAAAAATAAAAATTGAAATAAAATTACTGTCTCTTTCGATAAAAACCAAATTAAACACGTTTAAATTATACAATAAACTTATGCTTAACTAGCAACTAATCAGCTAAGTTGAGAAGATTTGCAATTACGTATTACAATAGAATCCTTCTCTAAATTTATTTCGTTTCGCTTAGCGAAATAGACTGCGTTTGTGTTCTTCACAGTTATTTAGTGATGTACAAGAAATATAATTATTCTTTGATAATTCTTTTTATATATAATCTGCTTTTCATGTGGAGTATTCTGAATTGCGTCGGACCTTATCCTGGACTAGCCCATACCCTGCAGATATGAAGTGGACCCTTTACTATTGGAAAGTTTTCGACGGCGTGCTCTTCTCTCAACGGGAAATACGAGGATTCCCTTCTTCATCCCGCTGCTTTCGTTTGGATGAGGAGAATTCAAGTTGATTTATATTATGCATTTATTGATTTTTTAAAGTTCCAGGAAGACATTAAATTGTTATTACGGTTAATGATTAGCTTTATTCCAATAATTGAATTATCACATGTAAGGAAAATTGAAAGTGCAACTATTGCCTTCATAATTTTGGATAAGAGCTACTTCAAAGTTGTAAAAATAACTTATCATTTTATGTACCGCAACTTATCATTTTATGGTTGAATACTCACCTATTATTGGCATTGGTTTGTTTCAGTAAATTTATGAACTTAATAATAAAATCTTGTAAACATTCCAAGGAGGAGCTTTAGCAATGAAGCAGAAATACATTTATACATTTATAAAAAAAAAATTACCCCCCCCCCCCGAGTAGGGGAAGGCAAGTAGCAGATCTTGCGGTCATCTATTTTTACCCCTTTATCTGCACTTTTTACCTCTCCCCAAGAAATCAAAAAAATATCAAAAAAATTAATTTTCACGAACGTAATATATATAAAATGTAAAAAATCTCGTATCTTCTTTCCTTTTTCATCATTTCCGATCGGCCTCGGTGGCTCAGGGGTTGCGTGATCGCCTCTGATGCCCGAGGACGCGGGTTCGACCCCGGCCGAGGTCGACGAGGATTTTTTCAGGGGGAAAATCCTGAGATCACGCACTTCCTTCGGAAGGGAAGTAAAGCCGTTGGTCCCGTGTAGTCGTTTGCCGGCTGCACGTTAAAGAACCCTTGCGAGGCAAAATTTGCGGCCCCTATAACGCCGTCCTGAAATGACCATGGCAGTTGAAAAGGACGTTAATACCAAACAAACCAACAAACCATCATTTCCGAACGTATGATATATAACATGCCACATGTTGCCATAGTTCTAAGGACCAAATGACTGCCCCCCCCCCGGAAGGGCCCGGGCGCCCCCCCCGGGGACAATTGGGACTAAACTTCGTAGTACTGTAGATCTTGCCTAGAGGAATCTGAATATCGAATGTCACGCCTTTACGTACTTAAATAGCACACAGATATGCTGCCCTCCCTGAATCCCACCCCTGTAATTCCGACCCTATTGTAACAATCAAAACCAAACTAAATAATGCAGATGGGCATGCCCATAGTAAGCTACATTCCGAATTTCAATCTTCTATCTCAAAAATTGTAGAAATTATGAAGAGGAAGGACTGACTTTATAAAACCAGTAAGTAGCTCCATTCTTCCGCTACTTAATAAGCACTTGAGCAATCGTGCGTCGACAAAGCGATTTCACGTGCGCGCGCCGATGTCAGTAATGCTTAAAAGATGAACAGAAATTAACAATGTATTATTTCTTGACAAATGGATTGTTATATGACATGCCATTATCTTGGTATTCTTTACACTCACTGTTTTAACACGTGAATTCAACTTGAAGAGGTACACGAAAAATTCTGAAAAGTTGATACGGCTGAGCTAAGACTTTGATGGTCATATTTCTGAAAACAGAATTTGAAAAAGTTAATTCGTTTTCAAGTTATCGTGCAAATGGCGGACGGCCGGATAAACGTACAGACCAAGGGCGCATTCTAATAAGTAGCCTTTATGCTAAAGCTCCTAATAAAAAGAATTTTATTAAGAAATTGGCTTTTTTCTAATTTGTCCCCAGTACTTAGGGCCATCCATAAATTACGTCACACGAATTTCATGATTTTTGGACCCCCCCCCCCATCCTTGTCACAGATGGTGACATTTCTATGACCCCATCCTCACCCGGTGTGACGTAACATATTTTGAAATTTTAAATTTAGCAATTATTAATTAAAACAGCACTTCCAAGATTATTTATATATTTGTATTTAAAATCTGTTTTCATAAAATCAACAATAAATCAAACACTTTACAAAATTTACAAAACAAATCAAATGAATGATCAAAATTTAATCATCTTTTGTCCATGGACTTTGAACCCATTACAATATACACTAGTCACCGC
Organism: Rhysida immarginata; assembly: GCA_023313115.1. NCBI lineage: Eukaryota > Metazoa > Arthropoda > Chilopoda > Scolopendromorpha > Scolopendridae > Rhysida > Rhysida immarginata. Next base: position 409 of record JAHWFO010004127.1, on the reverse strand, counting down.
TTATTGTAATCACTTTGGTCCCAAGTTTATTTGATTACAATAACCGAGTGATTACAATAGCCGAAGATTTAAATAAATGAGGCTTTTTATTGCGTACAGTATAAATAATGTAAGAGTAGAAGTAATGAATAATTAATTTAAAATAATAACTCCTTTTGATTAAAAATAGAAAATAAAATAAATCTTAAAAACAATTGATAATGAAATTCACCCAATGTGGAGAAATGCAATAATGAAGTGGACGGAATCGAAGGTCTTGTGGAGCTGGATGAAGCAGGTAAAAACACAGGTGAAATGAAGAAACACAGGAATGTCTTGGTGAAGGTCTAGGAGAATGTTACAAGAAAGGCACAGGAAAAAACACAATAACAGTAGAAGAAGAACTATGATGAAAGTCCGATGATCAGGA
>JAHWFO010004120.1:593-17445 GCA_023313115.1 Rhysida immarginata | reverse complement strand
TCTCGCGAATGTGGACTTCCAGACATCCCATTTGGGTGTGAATTAGTCCAGAACATCTCATCTGTCAAATCCTATATAAACGTGACATATAAAGCCCATGAAAGTTACAGATTAACAGGGGAAATTTCTAGAAATTGCAAGAACGGTAAATGGATCGGATGTCCTCCTATTTGCATTCGAACAAGTAATGATAAAGGGAACAAAAAAGATTTTGGTAATTACATCTTAACATACCCTTCCAGTAATTTTTACATGAGCTTCTTTTTGCGGAGAATTTTGTATTCAACTACATCGTCTATAATCGGAACACATATTTATTTCTGGCTTATTTATTAGATATTTTAAAAAGCTGCGTAAGCCCCGTGATTATTAGTTTGCGTTGTTCTGTATTCGTTGGAGTTGCCTTTTTTTAAAAAAAATACGTAAGATTCAAAGGGCAAGTAAAACAATTGATATTTTCCTATTCACTGATTAAAATTGTCACACTATTGTCAGATCTAAACAATATTGTCAGATCTAACCCATATGAATGTTAACACAATTTTCTTCATTGCAGAGAATCAAAAGGTACTGAGCCGACGATACACATGGCAAACATTGAACAGCGTGAAAGTGTCTATTACGATGAAGTCAATTATCAACAGCTATATTCTTCGGCGTCTAATCATGATGAATATTCGAATATAAACTTTCTTTATGAAAGGATATAGCAGTTATCTTGGCGTTATTACGTGACAACTGTGTCTAAGATTTGCATAAAAAATTACAATGTAATCGGTTCCGTCCAGGTCATATTTTTGTTATTCAGTTGTTTTTTGTTTGTTTGGTTTTTTTTTTTAGATTTATAAGATATTTTTATACAATGAACATTTGAGGCTGTCTAATAAATTACTGCGTAACATAGCTCTCTTGTAAGAATGAGTTATGTGAAATAAATTTTCCTGTCATACAGTAAGAAAGATTTCAATTTGCTTTTTTTCCATTGATTTTCTTCAGCCTTCAGAAACCCAATTCAAGCTCATTAAATGGTTAAATAAGGGATAATCGTTCTCTATTGGATACGGAAGTTTTAAGATTATGCTACTTTTAAGCAGTCCAAAGTTGTTAAGCTCTTTTTATTCGGTTATTTCTACTGAATCATGTTCGTTTTTTTTAATTGAGACATACAGAGTCGAGTCACTGAATTATGACCTTCAGGTAGGTTTATATAAATACAGTTATGTCCATTCACAGGTGGATAAACCTGTCTGTTGGAAGACATATAAAGGTGAAACAGCAATAGCCGCCGTCATGGGTAACAGACCTTGAAAACGGCATAATCATCGGGTACCGTGCAAAAGGCGACAGCATTTCGGTAACCGCAGCTTTCCTGAACTGTTCGCGTAGTGACGTAGTGAAGGTGTACAGTGAACAGAAGAATGGACAAGATATGCATTCCAGGTGTGAAAACTGCAGAGGAATAAGGGCCGTTAATGAACGAGGTGAGCAGCGCTTGCGACGTTTGGGTTAAGAGTGAACGATGCGCTACCGTCGATACACTCACAGCCCAAATGAACGAGGAATGAACCAGAAAGCTATCGAGAACAACTGTGAAAAGCACATTCCTGCGTCTTGGTCTCCGCATCAGACATCTGGTTCCAGCACCCCTGTTGACAAGTATGGATCGCAAATAACGACGTACGTTTGCATGCAGTACAAATATTGGACCCTAGACTAGTGGAAAAAGGTTGCATTTTCCGATGAGTCGCGTTTTCTACTGCATCGTATCGATGGGCGCTGGTGCATCCGTCGGGAGACATCCGAAAACAAACCCCCGAAACAATTGTTGGCCGGCAACAAGCTGGAGGTGGCAGTGTAATGATCTGGGGCATGTTTTCGTGGCATGTTTTGGGTCCATTATTTCCTCTGGAGGGTACCGTCAATAGCATACTTATCCATCGTTGCCGATCCTGTGCATCCCTATATGGCCACTGTCTATCCTGGGAATGATGGCATCAACAGGATAATGCCACATGCTACGTCGCCAAAATTTGCCGTGCATGATCCGAGGAGCATAAGGAAGAGTTCCACTTACTGCCCTAGTCTCCAAACTCCCTAGAACATAATCCTTGCGAGAATCTGTGGGAACATCTAGATCGTCGCGTCAGGCAGCGAGACTCTCCACCATGAGTTACGTGATGCTCTGCTCACACAGATTCCTGTTGCCACCTTCCAAGCACTCATTGAGTCTATGCCCCGTCGCGTAGCTGCTATTTTGGCTGCAAAAGGAGGCGATTCGGGTTATTAGGTAGTTGGTCATAATTCAGTGACTCAACCTTGTATCCTAGAAGGAGGTGGAGATGTGGATGAAGTTTGGTCACGGCCAGCCTGTTACGCCGTTCCCGTCCTGTTACAACGGCTCATAATTGATTCTCTTTAAAGCAGAGTTATCCTATTTGCAAGAAGTCTGGGGGGTTATTTTTAAAATGGTTGAGTAGATCTGAATACCGCATCTTTCAAGATTTCTGTCAGCTATTTCGTTAACTGAATCGCGACTTCAACTAGGAAGAGCCAACAGTGAGTCCCTTTTCGAAGTCAGTTAGGTTCTTCATTTCTCTATGATCATCAAGTTCTTAATAAGTATACGCTTAAATCATATATGAATAATCCAGCACAATACACGTGAATTAATAAAGCCTGATGCGGAGATTGTTTTTACATTTTTAATATCGCACTGGTTAAACGCTCTCCGTGTGTGGATTGCTGGCGAGTCTCTCGTCATAATGCCAAAGTTGGTGACATTCTTCGGAACCTGGGCAATCGCCTAAAGTTATGTTTCGACATTAGAGACAATCACATTAAAAACATATTGTAAATACATGTATATTTACGATTATTGCCACCCTCTTCTGGGCAACGCTTTATTATTTCTGGATTGTCTCTTTGTGTATATTGCTTTTTCATACTTTCTTTTTATGATACACCCAATCATATAAATAGCAGCGGCAAGCAATGTAACCTTGAACTATGTTGGATTTTTTTTAAGAAAAATATTATGGACATTTTATAAGCAACAGCTTCTTTTATATTTTAAAAACTTATAAAATTTAATAAATAATTTTTGTCAATTCTCTTTAGTAATCTAAATCAGTAACGCTAATCGTTGACGAGATCCGTAAACAGTTAAAAGATATTCACATTTTTTGCATCAACCAAGGGTATTTTATTATGGATAAGGATAGAGCAAGAAGAGAGATTTGGCGGTTTCTTCCTGTCCCAGTTTCTTATTCCTTCGTTAATTTCTGCTAGGTTATCAAAATTTAATCCTTGCCGTTGTAAAATTATTGGTATTATTACTTGTCTCTAATACAGAGGTAAGAATTCTAAATGGGAAAGCTATAATGTGGGCTTTGCGTGGGCTTTGGGGTCACATTGAAGAATTTTTATTCCAAATTATTCCTCAACAATAATAGATAATAGTTATTAATTAAAAATAAATAATAAATAGATAATAAATAAAAATTAATTAATAAAAAGTAATTATTTATCCTGAATAATTCTATTTGCTTTTAGAGAATTATCCTTTTTGCTTTGATAAAGGATAGACTCTATCCGAAAAGTCAGTTTTTATATTGATTTTATTTATTTATTATTTACTAGCTGATATACCAGGCGTTGCTCGGGGTATTTGTTTGATGAAATTTTGCAATATCTGAACACCTGAACAGTAAGTACGCGGGTTGGGACTTTAATAGTGGTAACTTTTTTTTACAGCTGATACAAAAGAATTAGCTGGAACGTAGTTTTACTGTCCTTCAATGTAGTTACCAGCATTATGAATAATCCGTTTCCAGCGATGTGAAAGTCGTAGGATACCTTTAGCAGCGCCTTCCACTTCGCACCTTCGTGGAAGACCAGGGAGTACCCACTGCAGAACCCACCCATCATTTTGTGTACTCGGCCGCATATGGCGCAAGCTGTGGCTGATTTATTCGTTCGATGGGGCTGGGGAGTGCTGTTGTTCGCCATCCACTCCCCAGACTTAAGCCCTTGTGACTTCGGCTTGATCCCTAAGATGAAAGAACCATTTCGCGGCATTGGTTTCCGAATGTTCGAGAGATTCTTCAGGCAATCGTCCGCTACATTCGTAATACTAACAGCAAAGGCGCTGATAAAGGTTTCTTACGACTTCCACATCGCTGGAAACGGGTTATTCACAATGCTGGTGATTACATTGAAGGACAGTAAAACTTCGTACCAGGTATTTCTTTTGTATCATATGTAAATAAGTGCCAATCCTCTATTAACACAATCCTCTATTAACACATGAAAAATGGTTACAAACATAAAAAAGAAAAAGAAATAAAAAAAATTCGAAAAAATACTTTTAAAATGCTCGCAATGGAATTTTGCAGTAAAGGCTACGTCAAAACATAAATTGAAAAGTGATGTCACCATCTATGAGCGTAATAAAAGTTATGCGTATTTAGTACGATGTATCATTAAAATTTTTTATAATTAAAATATGATTCTTCATATTTTTATAAAGTGAAATATATATTTTCTTACTTCAAGTGATGTCATAAATGTATGTATTTAGCCAATTCGCTAAGACCACTGTCTTATCTTATCTTGTACAGAGGGTAGATTATCGCAGAACGATAATCTGCGGCACTTACTCCTTCGAGGGAGTTTTGCGCCATCCCAGTAACTAACGACTGCTACAAGATGATAGTAGCAGCCGGGACCGACGGCTTAACTTGCCCTCCGAAGCACGGAGGGTTCTGATGGAAGAGCTGCCGGCAGACAAACAAACCAGTGGCTATCACCAGCTGCTGGACAACCAGCACTGATCACTTAGCAAATGGGTCAGAATAAAGTCCCCCAACAGCTGTGCCCCAAATAGCCGTCCCACCCAGCAGTGGTCTTCATGCCACTGGCTGTCAACCGGCCACCAGCTGGCCGCGCCTGAAGTTGCTTAACTCTATCGATCAGCGAGCCAACCGACGAGACAACCAGGCCACGGCCACCCCCAAAGACCACTGTTAAATAGAGTACATACATACGTTCAATTTTATATAGATAGCTAGATAAATGTATTGCATTAGATACAAAAAGGAAACTTTTTTTTATTTAAATAGATAATTTTATTTTACCTTTAGTAAGTTAACTCTTCGTCGTTGTTCTCTGAATGCAGTACTTGACTGTATACAATATTAGTAGTTTTACCGCCTGGGGCAAAAATGGTTAAATTTTTTGGGGAACCCACCCTTGAGCATGCAACATCAAGTTGCCCATGGCTAAAACAGGGAGTCCTCAAATTAATGCCGCAGTACAGGATGGACTGCCCCTGCGATTTGTTTATGGATATAGAAAATGCCAGCCGTACAGGGAGCTACAGTCTTTTAAAACTAAATGGCAGATCCGACGGAATGAGAGGAATGCATGGAATAAATACTGTTTCCCCCTTTCCTTTGCCACTGAGAATAGTTGCTTGCAATACATTCGGCAACAACTTGTTTACGCAAAGTCGGGTTCCATTGCATAACCTGGGGGGGAGGGGTCCAGATTTCTTAAGCACATATGATGGGACACCCAACTTTAAGCCTAAGGCGGTGTGGTGGCAAACCTACAGGGTCGAGGGAATTCAAAAACTCAGGTTGAAAATTGACTGCTTCATCGGCCTCCACCATTGTGTCTATTGATTTATATTCAGTCATGAGACCTGGTATCATTTCAAGTATCATATTGTTCATATGATGAACATCATCGTTTTTCGCAGCAAGAATGGCCCTCTCACACAACCAGCTCTGATTAATAAAATTTTGAGAAATGTCAGGATATACAGAAGAAATTAGTTCTTCGAGAGATGATACAATTTTACAAAAATGTGGTGAAAGTGTAATCATACCAGACGGGTCTATGGGTAGCCTTCCTCTCCAATTTTCAAGAGCTCATCAGCGAACGCTTGAGCAGATCTATCACCCAAAAGTACTCGCATGTTCTCTGTTAAACGAATTTTCCTCACATTCTGCCAAAGAGCTGAGTATTTTAAGCAAGCATAAATTTCATCAGCTGGTGTCGATTTGGGCATAACTGGAAGGGTTTGCCTGAAGTCGCCACAGACAAGGACCAACAGTCCTCCCATGAGATTACTGTTTCCTCTTAGATCTTTTAGTGTTTCATGAAGAGCCTCTAGAGATTTTTTGTGTGCCATGGTGCACTCATCCCAAACAATTATTTTGCACGTTTAAAGTACTTGCGCCTGTCCGCTAGTTTGTTTCATGTCTTTCTGGGGACTTCAGACCTAACTGAACCAATGGTTTATAGATCATAGCCATACATTTGCTAATATTGCAGGTAGGATTCTGTTGCCTGGCAATATCTAACGGCAATTTTAATGCTGAATGCGCTGTTCTTACTCCATCCATGAGCGTTGCTGCTATTCCAGAGGAGGCGATAGCAAGAGCTATTTCACCCTTAGCTCGAATTTCAGACACTATTAAATTTGTTAGAAATGTTTTTCCAGTGCATCCAGGAGCATCTAGGAAAATTATCCCGCCTTGTCCCTTGCTGATGTGATGCGTGATGATGTCATATGCTTTTCTTTGATTTTGATTTAGCAAAGGTTTTTTGGCTTGTATATATTCATTTCCTTGTTGAATATTATAGTTATATTTTTTTCTCTCATATAGTCTGCATCTAATATGTTTGTTTCATGTCTTTCTGGGGACTTCATGCCTAACTGAACCAATGGTTTATTGATCATAGCCATACATTTGTCCTCAAGCATTATCAGCGCCTTATTAAAAATTTCAGACGAGAACATCAACTCCATGGTCAAGTTATTTCTCCGAGCTGTTGCAAGTATATCTTCACTCATGGCTTCCCGATACTTCTCTCATAAACTATTGGGTTGTGATGGACTGCATGTTGTTAGTATTATTGCAAAAAGGGTTCTGATTTGGTCGGGGGAAGAAATTAACTCTGCTTCCCTCATTGTAGAATCCCATTGTAGGTCGTCTTCAAGTAAACCAAGCTTTTGACAGGCCTCTCGAAATGTGTGGCATTCCTGGCCGTTTACAGTTCTTATAGCAGCGAAAGAAGTCGGGCCTCGAATTGTGTGAAGTAACATTCAGCATTGTTGGGGTGAACTGTGTAAACTCGACTCAAGGAGTCACTGGACACGACATCTTGTTCGGACTCTGTCTTTCCTTTTCTTCTTTTACAGAAGACTTTTCTACATGCATTCCATTTATAGTATCATGGAACCTCAGGATAGAGCAACGTTCTTGCAAAAGGGTCTTGTTGACATAGTTGAAAGAATGTTGTCAAAGTTGTGTTTGGTGGCTGTTCGGCTGTCCTCCGAGCGCTATCAGTTGTAAAGTAAACCCTCTGACCGTTTTCTAGATGAACGCTGAGATGTACAACTGCAGGATGTCGTTCGTGTATTGGGAAACCAAAAATCCTCCAAACTGTTTCGTTGCTACTAATGTATCTACATAATTGGAACTGCATCACTTCATTGTTTGTGTTTTCTTTGGTGATCCCGTAAACAGCCATGTCACTGCCTTTGTTGATATATTTACAAACATATTTCATGGTTTTAACGTTATTGCAGTATTCTACGTTAATATGGGCCTGAAAAATTTTGGACAACAGCGGAGAATATGGCACGACCCAACTGTTGTTTGCTTCTACTTCGCTGCCGCGTATTTTAAGTTTCGCAGTGAAACCACCGTTTTCTGGCGCACGCCGTCTGTATCGAGGATAACCGTCTTCTCCAGTTATCGTATCAATAATTAATTCTCTTGGATATTTCTTGCTGCACTTCCCGTCCTTCCTGCATGGTGATATAGGATTGATATGTCCACATGAACCATGGATCATATTTTTAGTAACTATTTCATACAGAGTGGGATCCTCAATTGGGTCGGGGAACTCAGCATGTATAACATCATCGATTTGTATAGGTTGAATTTTTTCTTTCAGCCAGATCAGATTGTGTGAATGTGGGAGTCCTCGCTTTTGATATTCAATTGTATACATCCAGCACCGGGCAACTCCGTACACATGGCCTTTTGTAATTAGGTCAATTAATTATATTTGCTTCTGTCTGAATACTCTAGATATTAAGTCGTGACGGTCGCTGGGTGCTTGGCCGTTTATGAGCATATCTCGTATCTCTACCCAAGCCGGATTACATGTGAAGGTTATGAATAAATCCGGTCTTCCATAATTTCTCACATATGTCATCGCATCTTCAGTATATTCGTGCATGTGTCTGGGGCTGCCTGTGAACCTTGCTGGTAGGATGACCTATGACTCTACGTCTTGCAAGTTACCATCATTGGACACAGTATCCTTTAGGTGGATATATTCTTCCGATCTTAGCTTCTTTTGGTTTATGCGTATAAAAAGAAGACGCTCACTCTCAATTTTGGCATACATGTCAACAACGAACTGATGTAATAATTGTACAGTTTAATATATGGTTGGATTCACTTTCTCGGATCATTAACCTGTATGCGTAGAATTCCATTGACGAAACTTTTTTACTGTTTGTTTCGCCTTTTGCCGGCGTGTTTTGCATTATGTTAAAATGTTAACCGTCTTCTCCTCGAGGGAATAATATTGGGTACTGAAGTGCATCATAACATCGATGCTTTTCCGAAATGCGCTGCAATGTATGGCACTGCCGTTGAATTATGATGTCACGTTGAACAAATTCCGTATCTGCGACTTCGTCAACGTTCGGAGCATTGAAACGCCGTTCGTGTTCATCCACTGGTCTTCTGTCTGCTCTAATTACTACTTTGTGATCCTCCGTCGGCATACGTTCCAGTGCTGTTTTAAACGTTTGGATAAGATGGTTGTGTTCATGAAACATTCTTTGTACATTTAACACAATCTGATGCCTCGTCCCAGGGATGATTTCACATCGTTGATCGACTTGCAGTTGTTCGTCTCCAATAAAATAGAGTTGTAGGAATTTATGTGTCTGATCGGGTGAAGGTAACAATGAACCCGCTTTGTGATAAATTTGACCTTGCACTGTGAAAGTCGTTGCATAACCGGGCTGATCAACTATTAACGTGGCACCGAAAGACGTCATGTGGAAATATGAGTTGTATCTTCTTATGTTCTTGAGGAAATGCTTTGAATCCAACGTATCTTCTGACATGTAACACTGAAGTTCGTGTGGTGGTGATTTCAAGTTTGTTAGTTTGACCTTCCCATTTTTGCAGCACATTCCAGGAGGCTCGGATTTAAATTTCTTGGCTTGGCAGTAATTGCATGCATTTTCCGTTTTACCAATTGTTACACTTGGATGTCGCGGATCATAATGGAATCCTTCCAGCAATAAAGTGATGTGAGTAGTTCTTCGTGACGTCCTGGCTCTCTCTTGAACACCTTGTAGCCGAACCTTCGTTGTTCTGACGTCTCTGCAGCTCTTGATGTTGTTGCTCTTTCCCGCATGTCACTGAGTCGAGCCTCACGCTGGTCTGATGTCTCTGTGTTTCGTGAGGCACGTGCTATGTTACGCTGACTCGCAAGCCTGTGCTCCCGTTCTTCCATAGTTTCCGCATTCCGTATCAATTTTTTTTCTTTGATTTTGAATTGACTTGGCTAATAGCCTTACGTTTTTTAGGCGGCATTTTATAAACTACGAACTAAGAAACTCTTTAAAAATATATGAACTACAGAAATTTTTACAGTACTTTTAACCAGATGTGTAATAATGTTTAGCGCATTTCAATGCTAAGATTTCTATGATTTTACTAATATTTTATGTTTAAAACGTGCCTTCGATTTATTAATTATACCAATTTAATAATGGTGAGAACGTGCTTAGCGATGCATTGTTCAATCGGAAGACAAAAAAATTTCTTCCCACCGGTTTCCAGCCGAGTCTGATCGCCGTGTAAAATGGATAAATGCCGTGGCTAGAAAAGATTGGAAACCAACTCAATATTCTTATCCACGTGGACAGCGTTTTGTTAAGTGTAAATTCAAGAATTTCTTTAGGAGATTTCTTGTACTTTTATATAATATTAATATATTTTAACAAATATTTGCAATAATAAGGTCGTTAAATAAAATATAAATACCCGATTGTTTTAAATTGTTTCGATTTTTCATCATTTTCAAGAATCAAATGTTTTAAATTTTTCAGAGTTGTTCATTATATTCAATAATAAATTGTGATGATGTAAAGCTATTGTTAAAGAAAATTAATTCGGTGGGGGGGGGGGTACGTTTGAAATCTTAAATAGTAACCCCTAATTTTCGAGAAATGTTTTATTCTTGGTGATTTTTCAATTGATCCAACCGTTTAGGAGATAGAGGCCCTGAAAGTGTGAAACTTTTAAAGTTTTGAACCCAATTTTATCGATGAATTCAAAGAGATAGAGAGTTCGTGTTCTCTTCTAATTTTTCATGTGTTTAAGAATCCGAATCAGAATTTCAAAAATCCAATATTTTTCAATAAATACTCACAGACTCTGCCTCCATAGGACTGCTGCCCCCAAGACTTTGCTTGTGCACTAAAAATTTTGAATTTCTGAAATTTGACTTCGGATTCTTAAAGACCATCAAAAAGTAGAATAGGAATGCCTGCAAGACCCACTCTCTATCTCTTTGTCTTCATCGATAAAATTGGGTTTAAAACTTTACCAAGAATAAAACATTTCTCGAATATTGTGTACAATCTGAATATTGGTGAGTTTTTTGACACCGTGTAGTATATGCCATAACTTACCAATGCATATCTTACCATATCTTATCAAACACTACCTTTAAAATGCTCTCAATAGATGGCGACACAAAATTGAAACTAAAACTTTACAAAAAAAACGAAAAATTGTTTTAAAGTGCTCCCAAAGGATGGCGCTACTTATGAATATCGATTTTTTATCGAATCATATGGAAAAATTTTTTTTGAGAAATATCAAGTAGACAACGCTTTTCTCCTTCCTTTTAAGGTCATGTGTGCACAATTTCATCAAGATTGGAATAAAACTGTAGATTTGTATAAGAGACAAATAAATATACGGTTAAATTGAACTATCTGCACAAATCGCGAGATGACTTATTCCGCAAACTGAATTGTCGCGATTCCTGTAACCGGCCGGGGGGAAACCAACTGCCCCCTGTAACCAAATAGGTTGGGGTATATATCAATTATTTGCCCCCGGAGGGGGACGTCGTAGACAGAACGCCGAAGGCGTTCGAGTAACGGAAAACAGTGACCGGCGAGGCCCGCAGGGCCGAGAGTGGTACGGAAAACACTGACTAGCGAGGCCCGCAGGGCCGAGAGTGAGACTTGCGTTTGCGATTTGACTCGCGATTTGTGCAGATAGTTCAATTTAACCAAATATACATACAAACGACCATTTTTATATATATAGTAGATTAATTACTTTTTATTTATTATCTATTTACTTACCAGGCGGCGTTTCATGGCGGTCGCCTTTCGCTTTGCTCTGCATGGCCAAAGACAAGAAAAAGGGAAAGCAGGGCGCGATAGGGTTTTGTACCGCCTGCAATAACTCTATCCATGGGCGTCAGCCATATATTACCTGTGTAGGCGACTGTCATCTATTATTTCACGCCAATTGCATGAACATTGTCAAAGATGAGCTCCAACGAGTAAAATCAACATGGCGGTGCTCGAACTGCATCGTGGATTTTGATGGCAGAGTGGCTCCAGGCGAGGACGAGTCTGTGCATAGCTTTACTTCTCCTGGACCGACTGAACGGAGGGACAAAGGTAATTTTATGCTGATACTGGATGCGATAAGTGAACTGATTGCTTCTGTTAAAGAGTTCACTACGCTTGCCTCTTCACTGCAAGCTGTATATCGCGACATTAATAAGACATTAAATGTGCTTACTGGAATTGTTAGTTCTTTCGACAGTAATCGATCTATCAGCACGGCCTGCGATTTTGCTGGGGTTATGCACAAAGATCCTCCGGTGCTAAATACTGAGAAGACTAATTTTCCCGGTTATGGCTCTATAGCTTTAGCTTCTGATTCGAGCATAAGAGATAGGAAAAATGCGAGGCCCAAATCGAGTAGATCAAGCTGATTTTGGTAATCTTTTTAATGCGGATTTATGGCCTGAGGGAATCTTTCTCTCATTGTTTGTCGGCAAGCTACACGATTCACAAATCATTCAGTCAGATGGACCTCAACCTGAGTCTGTTATTTTACGCTCTGTCAATCACGATGCTCATCTCAGTCGGGATTTATTATCAAAATGTACGTGAATTGCGCACGAAGACTATGCAGACTTTTGACTATGTTTCAGAGAACTCTGACTTTATTTACTGTTTTAAGGAAACTTGGCTAAATGAAACCTTTGCGGACTTTACTTTATTTGGTGATGCCTTCAAGGTTTTCAGAACTGATAGGTCGTCTAACCGATGTGGCGGCGGCGTACTGATCGCAGTTCCCGACCGTCTGCGGGTCATTCAATGTCCTCTGTCCACCAGTATCAGTCAGATCGATCTCAAGGTTTCCCCTCCTCAAACCAAAGGGCACTTGACTCGATTATTATTTGCAACGTATATATTCCACCTCTTGTACGCAACTGCGAGTTTGAGACCTTTTTGGACGAGCTGTCTGATTTCTTCCTCCGTACAACGTCGGAGGTTGTCATAGTAGGTGATTTTAATTTCTCCGACTGTGATGATATAAATGTTCTTTCCTTCCAACATAAGCAAAGAAGTTTTTCTGCTGCGAGCTGGCTTGCTGAGCTTGATTTACTTGACTTAAACAGCGTCCGTAATAAGTATGGTGGAAACCTTGACAAAGTTTACACCAATATGCAAGTAACCGTGACGCGGGCTGACGTTGCCGTTGTTAACCCTGATATTTATCATCCACCCCTTCTTGTCCGTTTTCCGAATTCTTTTGCTAATTCTCCTCAGTACATCGACTCAGACGTAAATTTTCGTAGCGGTGACTTCAAAACATTATATAAGTCTATTATGAATTCTGATTGGAGTGATGTTCTTCTCTCTGATGAAGTTGATATTATCTGGAACGGGATCATCGCTACCATTAATGGCGCGATTTCTAATACCTTTCAAAGCGACCGTAGATCTAGCGTTAACCGTCATTTCCCTGTTTTTTCCTTTCCTTCTTGGGTCTCGCCGTATACTAAAGAAGCCTGGCATGATAAACAATTTTTTCATAAAAGGTTTCAACGCTCTGCTGATCCTTGTGATTACGCGAAGTTCTCTCAGGCCAGGCGTATGTTTAAAGACCTTTGGCATATTGACAGGCGGGCGTATTTTACATCCCTGGAATCTCTTATTTGCTCGAACCCCAAAGCGTTTTGGGCTACGCCAAGAAAACTGTTGGGTTTGAGTGGGCATAATACCTCGCCAGCTGATGACGAGATCCCGTTAAAATTGCCTTCTCCTTTGCTAATTCCATGAATAATGACACCTTTCTTCCCGTTGATGCTCTCAATCTCAAAGCATGCTGGCAACAGGTCAAATCGAAGTTTTCTTTTCAGGCGGTGTCCGAGCGACAGATTTTGGAGCATGCTAAAAGGCTGTCCGCGTCTAGGCTTTGTACTTTCCCCATCATACCGGACTTTATATTTAAGGGCTGTCTACTTTCCCGGCCTGATAACTTCGCTTTTGCATTTGTTTACCACTTCCCTAGCCACTGGTCGATATCCTTCCAGTTGGACCAAGATTTTTATTCTGCCAATTCCTAAAAAGAGTGGTTCATCTGCCCAGAAATCGTTTAGATCGATTACTATCATTTCATATCCGGCCAAACTTCTTGAGTCTCTTGTTTTTGACCAACTGTCAAACTATGTTGAACCGTTTTTACCAGACGAACAACATGGCTTTAGAATCAACAGAAGCACTCAGTCTAATCTAGCAATTTTTACCCATTTTTTGACTCGTAAGCCGGATGAGCGTGTTCATGTCGACGCTCTGTTTTTAGATTTTTCTAAAGCGTTCGATAAAGTTAATATTCTTCTGTTGATCGAGAAATTAAAATTTATAAGTTTATCGGCAACGCCTCTCGACTGGTTTCGCTCTATGTTGAGCGGACTTAGTTTTAATTTGCGACATCCCAAGCATTCTAATATGGTCTTTTCCATTAAAAGTGGAGTGCCTGAATGTTTTCCCCTTAGTCCGCTGCTATTTAATATCTTTGTCGCGGACCTGATCTCTGTCGTTAAGGATCATAATGTTAGAACTCTTCTCTACGCTGATGATGTTAAGTTGTTTAAGTTGTTTCTTGATATTAATGAGTGGAGGGATTGTTTTAGACTTCAGTCCGCCCTATCATCTGTGCATCATTGGGCACGCTCTAATGGTCTGATCTTGAATCCGTATAAGTCAATTGTTGTTTCATTTAATCGCTCCACGGCACCTTTTATATTTGATTACCGTCTTTAGAATAATGTACTTACAAGAGCCAAGTCGGTTAAAGATCTCGGAGTCGTACTGTCGCATAACCTTTCATTTAACGAGCACGTGAGCTTTCTGTATTTAGACATCTCTCGCCGCCTGGGACTGATAAAAAGGGCATCCGCTTTTTTACAGACTCAAAGACCCTCCATATTCTGCTCAAGGCTTTTATTATTTCTAAGATTATTTATTGCGTCTGGATCTAGTTTGGGGGTAATTTCCAAATCCTCAACAAGATTCAGCGCAAATGTATTAGTCTTGATTCTTTTATAAGGAAACACAAATACATAGTGGGCTCTGCTTTTTTGTCAAACTTTAGTGTTTACCGTATTATTCGCATCGTTTTATTTAATTATTTGGTTTGTATTTTTTTTAAAAAAATTTTTGTGTCGTCTCTTACCCCGAGTTTAATTTTAATACGCTTCGGAGGACACGTGGGGGGTTTGTTTTAAATCCCATTACCACTTGGAAATCGTCCCTCTCTCGGGTTAATCCCATTTTTAAATTAATTAAAAATTATTCAGAAAATTACAATGACATTGACCTCTCCTTAGCTGAGGGTCTGCATTTATGCTTATATTCGTAGTTTTTTCCATCCTTTTTTTTCTTGCATTTTTATTTTTATCTTCTTTATTTTTTATTTATTTTTATTTATTTATTTTTTTTTCATTATTTTCTTGTTATATGTCTGCCTCATTAACCCTATTTTGGGCCTCGGCCTGTTGGGGGCAACACAGGGCGTCTCCCTCCGGACAATTCCGAAGGGGCTTTCCCTGTCGTTGTTACAATTATTATTATTATTATTATTATTATTATTATTATTATTATTATTATTATTTATTGTATTCCAGGTTTTTTATGTCTCGCCCTTCTTTCATTTATATCCGTTCAACAATAATAGAGATTTCCTCGTCGAGATTACAAATGATGATGGCATCACTCACTCATGATATTTGCTCATTGTTCATCATGTTATAAATGTTTGTCACAAGTTTTTATCATAATCTAAATTTATACAAATTATAATTACGATAATGTTACTCAAAGTTTAAAAAAAAAATAATAATTATCTCTTAAATTGGGCGGAGGGTCTCACAAACCTTTATCGTTTTTTTTTCGAAATCTGAAAAAAAAATCATTATTTTATACAACAAAAAATGATGCTCTAAAAAAGTGAATAAGCGAAAACTCGTTTGGAATTTAATTTTAAGGTATAGCTTCTTTTTCCCATATATTAGGATTTAATATGATTATTAAAGCTAAAAATATATCCGATTTAATTAATGGGGTAGGGAGGAAGGAAGTAAACCAAAATAATATTCACCAATAAAAACTTTAAAATCATATAAAAATAATATAAGAATGTACTAAATTAATCCTGCTTAATCATCGGATGAAAAAAGTTGATAAACATGGAGCCAGAATGAGCTAGCGTCATGGAGAATTCTTAATAACAAATTAATGAGTCAAAAAAAAAAAAAACTAAACCGACTTCAACAATGAAATTAAATCGGAACCATCTTGGTGCTAAACCGAATCCAATATAAAGAGAATTTTTAAAATCGGTTTATAAATGACGGAAATATCGATGAACATACATAAAAACTGTATAAAATAAAAATTTTAAAGCACACACTTACACCTTAAAAAGTGCAGTGAAAACTAAAAAATCTAATTTTAAAAAAACAGGTAAAAGTGTGGTGGCGGGTTTATTTTATTATGTGGCATTTTCTTTTTAAAATTTAATATTAAACGCGCCACCACACATTTACTTGTTTTTTTTTCAATTAGATTTTTTACTTTTTACTGCACTTTTTAAGGTGAACGTGTGTGCTTTAAAATTTTTATTTTATACATTTTATTTTATTTTTTTTAGTCTTTACTTAAAAAAATAAGCGTTTATATAATAACTACAAACCCAAAATAAACCCTTGGAAGCCTATGTTGGCTATGTTTGTATCTCGGCAAAGCGTTAACAACAATACATTACGCTGACTAATCATAAACATTCCCAGCATGATGATCAAATTAACAACAATTACATACGACAATTAACAACGATAACAATAAACATCAATACAGGCACTCGTACGTCATCATTGCACTGTATATATATTAAACTTAAATATTAAATAAATTACAAATAAATGCAAGACTAGTGAAACTAACGATTGAAACAGGCATTGTCATCGATAAGACGCCGCTGAAAAAAGTTTCTGATTGTAGATAGTCAGGAAGTGGACAAAATATTGATTAAAAAATTTGCGCACAAACACACAAACAGGTGAAGTTCAATAAAAAAAGTGTGTAAAAAATACATACAGTGTGTGAACATAGAACCTCCTCCTTTTTGAAGTCGGTTAAAAATTAATTTAGTACATAGCTAGGAGACTGACCCCGACTTCCCTTCTTACCAGCCGATACCAG
>JAHWFO010004118.1:0-10098 GCA_023313115.1 Rhysida immarginata | reverse complement strand
ATTTCTCTGAACAGGTAATTTTTAAGGGGGTGGGATTCAAATATGACCACCAATGAACGGACTATGGTTTATCAGCCGTCCTAAATAGAAACACGGTAATCATTATCCGAAAATAATTATTGATTGGAGACATTCTATTTACATGGGTATAGTTTCATTACATCAAAAACATACGATTTAATGCACTTAATTAGTGTCCAACTTACCATTTTATTTCAAAATGAGCCAGTCTAGGCGCTAAGATGAAAATCTTATCGCGGGTCTCGGCGCTGAAATGAAAAATGAAACGAAAACGATAATCGATTAGGTTGACCAGTTACAGTGGGATGAGAGAAATGGCGATACGTTGATGAAACGGAAAAAAAGGTTTTCTCCAGCGATGAGTTGCTTAAAAGTGGTTTTTCTTGAGTGAGAGCATATCTATTTTTACCTTCTTCATTTATTGATGGAAATTTTTATTTTAAGTATATTAATTTCTAAATCTTGTTGGGTAGGGGTACCCTGCGTTTTGACATCACCCCTTATTTGGCCGCCATCTTTGGGGCAATTTGAAGGCGGCGAAATGTGGAACTAATCTCCATTCTTCCATGTTATTACACTGCAGGCGCCATTACTATGGTAGTCTGAACATCGCCAGCCAAAGCGCCAGTACTGTATATCCGCTTTGTCGCCAGCTGAGAAAGCACCCCCCCCCCGCACCAACATCGTGCTTGTAGTCTGAAATTTCTTATGCGATCTCCCAAATTAGAAGGTTTTTAATAAATGCGGTATATAATTTCATAAATACCTCTAAACAATCATTCTGGTATCACTGAAACGACGATAACAACGTTCGATACATCTAATCAACCAATCACGATATGAAAGACCAGGATTTTTACATGAGAAAAACATTCTAAGACGCAGAAAATAAAAAATACACCTGTGAAAGGTCAGTGGTGAACCTTTAATATATCTTTTATTACAATTTAAAGCTGAACAAGAAATCGGCATTGAGTTTTGGTGTATTCATCTACGCAAAATTACACACGTAAAGATGGATGAAAGCCATTTTTTGACTACCAAAGCAATGGCCGCCAGGCCTTCAAATAACTGGCGGCTAGCGACACGGCAGAGCATGACGTCTTGGCGAAAAATGGAAGGGAGAGCGCAGTTTTTCAGAAGTTTTTCTATCAGTTTTTCTGCAGAAAAGACTTTCGCACAGGCTTTTTACTATCTGGCAGGCCGTGTTTAAATTTAACAAACTTTTACCACTCTCGGCGCTTCGCGCCTCACGTCGGCCCTGCGGGCCTCATTCAATGAGACTCATTGGTCACTGTTTTCCGTTACTCGAACGCCTTCGGCGTTCTGTCTACGACGTCCCCCTCCGGGGGTAAATAATTGATATATACCCCAACCTATTTGGTTACAGGGGGCAGTTGGTTTCCCCTCGGCCGGTTACAGGAACTTGCCATGAAGTCATGTTCCACCGTGTCGCTAGCCGCTTCTCTTCAAATGGGGACACGACGGTGGCGCTGAAAGCAGCTCATGACCGATCTACTTATTTCATATCGTTGGCTAGCAACCCGCCTCTGCGATAAAGCCAAGCGCGCCATACTGCTTCACTACAAAGATTATGCAGTACGCGTTCCAACTCGCGCAGATCTTATGAAAAAATTGTTCCAACTATTTTAAACTATACCTACTTTTCAAACCCGCTTATCCGTTAGGGTCGCGGAAGCAGCAGCCCTATGGAGGATCTCCAGCGATCGCGATCTTCTGCCATCAGGCGCATGTCCTCCCGCTAAATTATAGCTGCTAGAAATTATGTTTAGATAGGGCTATTCTGCAATTGGACTTAGAGATCAATTTATAATTTTTGTTTAATATCATGTTATTTAATTTTCAATTAAATTGTGTATTTCTTATACCCATCAATTA
Source organism: Rhysida immarginata (assembly GCA_023313115.1). Classification (NCBI taxonomy): domain Eukaryota; kingdom Metazoa; phylum Arthropoda; class Chilopoda; order Scolopendromorpha; family Scolopendridae; genus Rhysida; species Rhysida immarginata. The sequence continues at coordinate 8,178 of JAHWFO010004118.1, read as the reverse complement.
TTCGTTTTTGTTTTTTTTTTCACCTGCAGGATTATTGATAATCTTGTTTTCTTTCTCACAGAAAAGCAGTCTATATTTTTTAGACTGTGAATATTTAACCCGAATCGTTTCAAATAATATTTAAAAAATATATTTAAAAAGACTTTAAAAAGAGACTCTTTTTTAAAATTATGCAAGCAACAGGCTAACAAAAACACCAGTAACTTTTGACCCATACAAAAAAGACTCATGACTTTCGGCATATGAGTGTAAATAAAATAAATATTCACAAAAATAATGACATCTAAGTAGAAGTGATGGTCAATCTATTATAAATTGATCTATGAACAATTTTTCCATTATTTAATGCCTTTACTTCGTATTGAATCTTTTTATTTCAAGTATGTTTGTGATATGGCTTGAAAAGTGTAGTGAGGTAAGATGGCGGAAAGTGGCTTCACTAGCAACAATGCTAAACCTCAGGCTCTGGCGATCTATTTACTATATATGGCTAAGTTCAAAAACCCTCACTGGTGAGAGAATGATGACGTAATTTCTCACTGGGCTAACCGTCTTTTTCTCGGTGAGGACGGTGAGACTAACCGGTTAGGCATAGCAGCACTAACTGGCGTTTCTGACCGCGTTAAAATGACGTCACAGTTTTCTCACCGGGATTTCTGACCGACCAAACGCTAACTCTTCTCACCGGTGAGAGTTTTTGACCTTAGCCTATCTGTGAGGTAAACACGCGAAAACGAACACAGCCTACTATATAGATAACAGCCTGTTCAATCAACAGTTTCCAAGTTTCACCGCAGTAAAGGAGGAGGGCGCTTTTAAGTAGGGTGAAGAAAGCCTTTTTAGCATTGAAAAAGCCTTACTACTGCTACTATTCTATTGTTTTCTACTGGTTAGCCTACAAACAGGCTGCATATTTACATATATATGTAATCTTATATATATATATTTAATCTTATATAATTGTTAAAAAAAAACTTTTATAACATGTCGCATTTTTTTTTGAAAAGTAACATTCTTTGGCTCGTTAATGGTGCATATTAATTAATATCTAGGAATATTGTTTCATTTTGACACTTAAAAAGATTTGATCAGCTGTAGCTCTGTGCATAAGTAAATACAGTTGTTACCAAGGTTTTCCCTCATTAAAAGCGCCCTCACGTGAGAAGTCGTTGAACTAAGGCGGTCCTAAAATTTCAATGGAAATCGTGTCGATTGAACAGGCTGTGAAACGAACAAGTTTATAAGAAAGATAGGTGGTCCGACGACACCGCGTGTCCGTGTGGCTATCTTATCCGTGGTTACTTCCGTTGGCGCGTAACGGCGCTACCAACACCTCCTAAATAGAAAGCTTCCGCACGGAAACCGTCATGCATTGTTATATCATTATAAGAAGTGCAAATTTAGAGCTTATTATTAATAGAAATCAATGACGTATATTAAAGGTAGATTCCGTATCCTATTGTTAACAGCACCAAAAAAGAGAAGCCAATTGAAGCCACGACAGTTCTAGGCAGCAGTGAACCGTGAAATAGTGAGCTGTTTGGCTGCTTTGTTTTTGACGATTTGGGCCCGAGGAATAATTAATTCAAAACGATTCCTCAAAGTTGTTCCGCGTACAACTGTATAAATAGACACGAAAAAGGATCAGGAATCACTTTCTGCAAGCATAAATCAAAAATACGTAACTGAGCCCTGTGTTTTGTATAACCTTCATTCATTTTCGCCCACGGCAGTTCCGGGAGGCGGAACTTCCCAATTGGCTTCAAGTATGGCGGCAGGTTTCGGGGTCTAGCTTTAATATACGTCATTGGTAGAAATACCAAAGCCGGCTAGTTAAACCGGCTAATCTGATTTGTCATTAGATTTATTAGAAGGTCCTTTGTCTTTCACATTGTATTCCTTTTGGAGGGGAATTTGTGTAAGGTAGAAAATATTATAGAATTGCTAGGGTGGATGTATTTAAATTGATGTAATACCGATATTCTAAAAATATGATAATAAGATTTCTTTAATGAGGAAATGTTCGTGTGGAGCAACATGTGAATTGATTTAAGGAAACGTTTTACTTGTTTGAGTAAAGGCTGGTTCACAATCGCCGTCTTCGAAAACGCGACGATTCTTAAAAACGTACCAAAATCGCCTCGCCTGAAAGTCGGGACGCGAGAAAATCGGAGGCAGTTCACAATTAACTTTTTTTAAGGCAATCTTCATGCATCCTTATTTATGAATGGCTGAAGAATGAACCAATCATGCGAACTGCAAGTTGTTGTATTTTTTTTCCGACATTATTAAAGAGTGAAAATTGAAACGTGCAACTAGTCGAAGAATTGACTCCGCTCTCTGATTGGTGGGGAACACAATTAGTTTAGCTTCCTTTCCTTTCTTCGAATGCAAGTTTATAAAAATACACTTTTGAGCTTCCGGAGCAGTAATTTTCTAAATACATTTTGATAAATTTTTTTTATAATTATTTAAATTTATAATTATTTATAATTATTTATAAATTTATAAGTGTTAAAAATTTAAAGATTTTTATTAACATTTGCATCGATTCAGTTCTGGGTTCTCGTTAGGGTCAGACGTGTCCACAATCGCTCCCTTTCCCATCCCAGTTTCCCCCACCTGCAACCACCCTTTCCCGCTAATCCAAGACTGCGTTACCGTCCAAGCCACTGATGCAAGGATAAGTGCAGTCACTCACTTGAAGCGGAGGCCGTTGTTAAAGAATATTTTCATCTCGAGACTTTCTCCTGATATTGATAGGGCTTCTCTTATTTCTCACTTGTCTGAGTTTGGTTCGGTGTGGTTTGGTTTGTTTGGTATTAACGTCCTTTTCAACTGCCATGGTCGTTTCAGGACGGCGTTATAGGGGCCGCAAATTTTGCCTCGCAAGGGTTCTTTAATGTGCAGCCGGCAAACTACTACATGGGACCAACGGTTTTACTTCCCTTCCGAAGGAAGTGCGTGATCTCAGGATTTTCCCCCTGAAAAAATCCTCGTTGTCCTCGGCCGGGGTCGAACCCGCGTCCTTGGGCATCAGAGGCGATCACGCAACCCCTGAGGCCACCGAGGCCGATTTGGACACTAGGGATCTGATTAGATGTCATAAGCTTAAAACCAAATTTGACACCTACGCTTCATTCTTCGTATCTTTAACTGAAAATACATTTGATTTGGTGTTGGATCCGAATCACTGGCTTGTAATAACTTTAGTATCTCAATTTTATGGCAGATTACACCAAGATCAAATAGTTCATAAGAAGGAGGACTCATCCTCTAGCTTAGCATAATGTACTCAAGATCTTCTCCGAATTTGAAAATGTCTGTTCCTCTCAACATTTTTATTTATTTATTTATTTATTTATTTATTTACTAAAATTGAAATACAGCTGCGCCCATCAGGGACCAGTACGGTCACTGACCGACGGGTTAGGTCCCAGTGGGCGTGACTATATAGCAAAATATAAGTAAAAATTGGTTGGTAGTGAATATTATGCTAACTCTTAAACTTTAACAAACAACTAAATTAGTTAAATGACAACAAAGACCTCGTGACATAACAATAGCAAGCTGTAATGAGGCTAACAAAAAACAACCAATGAATGGTACAAATAATGTATAATTGAAAGGTTACTTGAAAAATGTTCAACTATAGGATGCAAATAAATGACAAAGATGAAGTAACTAATAGGGCAAACGGCACTTACAATCAATGAAAAAGAGTAAATAAGTGAAATAACCTAAAATACAAAAAAAACCCGTTCATGTAGTCGAGATGTACCTTCTGAAAGCCCTTCTAAATACATTATAGGGCAAGAGGGATCGAATAGTCTCTGGAAGAGCGGCCCATAATCTTACCCCGTTACGAGACAGACACCTATTGCGATAATTGGACCTGGAAAAATCGAGATGAACGGTATTGATCTGTCTGGTAGGGTAGTTATGGATGTTTTGGCTAAATTGTATTGTGAGGGGGGTTGACAATCGAAGCAATGAATTAACCGCTTTGTGTATAAAAGAAATGGTTTGTATAGCGTGAATCTGGTAAATAGTCGGAATACCCAGTAGTTTAAAAAAGTGCGAAACAGTGGACAGTTTGAGAATAGCCAACAGCGTCCTCAGGAACCATTTCTGTAACTTGAACAGTCTAGTCAAATTATATGACGAAGTGGACCCCCAAAAAATGATTCCAAAGCAGAGGTTAGAGTGAATCCAAGCATTGTACAACAATATTAGTATATTCAAAGATAAATAAAACAGTCTTGAAATCAGCCCCTGCTTAAAGTTCAACTTGTTCAACAGGCTATTTATATGCTGGTCCCAAGAAAGATAATTTTATAACAAAATGTGAGAGGACTTCGAACCAAACTGTCACATCTCAATCATTTTGTCACCCTGAATAATAATTTTTTGTATTGTCTCACGGAAACATGGCTTAATGACTATCACAGATTACATGTTGTTCGGTGAAGGTTTTGATGTCTACAGATCTGTTAGGTCATCTAGTAATTTAGGTGGTGGTATTTTAGTTGCCATTCCCAATAATTTTGACTCTTGCTCCATTCCTTTGAGCTCTACAGTCAGTGGCATAGATCTAGTAGCCGTTCTTCTTCGTTCGCCATCAACCATTAATTTCAACTCTCGGCTTTTTAGCGAAAGAAAAGATTAAGCACTGTAGTGACTTATGTTCCACCCAATACGTTAACTGGTGATTATGACACTTTCTTGAGTGACTTGTCTGAATTTGTTTTGAGCTGTAATTGTAACACTCTTGTACTGGGCGACTTCAACTATGATGATAATAAGATTTGCCCAAGCTCTTCATTTTACACTAAACATCGGCAACGCTCGACCTCATTTTGGAGCAACGAGACGGGTCTCTCGAACTTTAATCTCGTGCTTAATGCGAGAGAGGAGTCCCTAGACAAGGTATTCGCCAATTTTAATGTTAACTTTACTGCAAGCAAGAAACTTCCAGTATCACCTGATGTTTTGTCATCCTGTCTTTCTTATTTCTGGTGGTTAACACCGCCTTCCAGAAACGTCATACCGACTCGAATGGTTCTCGTTTTAATTTTAGGAAAGGCGACTACTCTGGTCTTTATAATTATCTTGCGACTTATGACTGGGATGATTTTTACTCTTTAGATTGTGTGCATGACAAATGGAATTTTCTTATTCATACCATTTTGGATGCTATTAACATTTTTGTCCCAAAATCGAACAGAACTGGCATAAATGATAAATTACACAGATTCCCAATCTGGATTCGCCAGGATAATGTCAAATTATGGCACTTGAAGACTGCGAAGGATAGGCTTTGGAAAAAAGACTGAAGACCCCCATAATTATAATGACTTTAAAACACTCAGAAAAAATTATTCACGTGCTTGTAAAGTTGATTATGACTTTTACTATAGAAGTGTCGAGAATTCTTTGAACTCTTCTCCGGCCTCATTCTGGAGCGTGACCAAGAAACTTTTGGGTGACGGCTCCCGCCAAGGTTGCAAGGGTGAATTGGTTTCGAAAACAGATATTTTGGACTATTTCCAGTCGAAATTTGCAGGTAATGAGATAACTGAGGTTAACATTCAGAATCTTCAGAATTACTGGGATAGAGTGGAGGTAAAATTTAATGCACCCATTTTGACAACTTCTGAATTACTCTCTATTGGGAACTCCCTGTCTGCCTCCAAATGTTATAATTATTACGGCTTTCCTGATTATATTTTCAAGGGCTGTCTTCACGCGATTTGCAACCCTTTACGTGACCTTTTAAACCTCTCTCTGTCGCAAGGTACTTATCCTACCGATTGGAAGGCTATTTTTATTCTTCCTTCCTTAAAATTGTGAAACCGACCACACCGAGAGATTATAGACCTATTGCACTTATCTCTTTTCCTGCAAAGATTCTCGAAACCTTCGTTGCTACTCATCTTTCAAGATTTGTTGATCCTAATCTTCCTATATTCAGCACGGCTTCCGCAAGGCCAGATCAGCCGAAACTAATCTAGCTGTGTTAACTTCTTATCTCTCGAAAGCTATTGATACTCGTCATCAAGTGGACGTAATTTACTTGGATTATTCTAAAGCCTTTGATAAGGTTCATTCTCCAGAAACTAGAGATTATGGGCTTCCAATTAAATATGCTATCCTGGATGCGCTCCTTTTTAATTGATAGATATTTTATGCTTTATCCTGTAAATAATTTCTGGAAATTTAGTAAAAAAAAAAAAAAATAGTGGTGTTCTTCAGGGTTCTCCCCTGGGGCCGCTGCTATTCAATATCTACTCTGCAGATCTAATGGCTTCTTTACCAACTAATGATGTTCAAATTCTAATGTATGCGGACGATCTTAAAATTTTTTCGTGCATTGACATTTGGCAAGACTGTATTAAAATGCAAGAAACGTTGGACTCGATTCTCTCCTGGTCTAAATCGAACTGATTAAGTCTTAACTCTAGCAAATCACACGTAGTTTCCTTCTTCAGGAAAGTAACAAATTTTATTTTTGACTACAAGATTGATTATGATATCATTTAATTATAACTTATCTTTTACCCCGCATATTGATAACATCATAAGAGATGGCTCCCGTATAATTGGCTATTTGAAAACGCTTATCGCATTTTTCAAAAATCCATTAACTATCAGAAAGTTATTTATTTCTATTGTATTTCCTAAAGTCACATATGACGCGTTAATTTGGTTTACTCATCAAATTCAAAACTTTTTACTCCCACAAAAGAAATTTCTTGCATTTTTAAATTTTCTCTCAAAAAAATATAACAAGCATGATCTCAATAAGGAATTTATAAATGTGTTTCCTCTTTCCAATATCATTGGTAATATTTTTCTTAATGTCCTTAAGAGGACTGTTTCTGGGGCTGTTTGGATGCCCGAGGTTCTGTCATCTATCGGGCTGTCAGTTCCTAGAAAAAGTCGTCATAAGTATCTAACCTATAAAAGCTCCTAGTACGAGGACAAATATTGGTGAGATTACTCCTTCTTATAAACTTGTTACATTGTATAATAGAATCCTTTCTCATAAAGATGTAGACATTTTTAATGACCCAACCAATTCTATTTTTAAGATTTTAAATATCTGATTTAGATTTAATTCTTCCAAAATGTAATCTTTTTCTTTTGATTTCTTCCCCCGCTTGGGTTTTATCACCTATAGGGGCAGTTTGTATTTGCTTGTACATTCTGGTCTGAATAAATTAAATTAAATTTAATCTTTGGAATAGGCATGGATTAAATAACATTAAAAATTATCCGGCTAAGTTTTAAAACATTCAACAAATCTTGAGGCATATGTTTATGATTCGCGGGAAGTAATTTTCTAAATAAATTTTTATGCATATGTGTATAATTTTGAAAAATATAAGAAGTTTTAAAAAATGAAATATCTTTATTAGCACTTGCATCCTTGAACTCGCATAAATTTAGATTAAACAACAGATCATGGCCGTACCAAGAATTTTATTTCGGGGGAGGGGAGGGGGGCTGAAGGGGGTTGGCAAGATGGGAACTTTCTAACAGAATTTTACAGAATTTCACAACGTCAGGCGTTTGCACAAGTTTTTAGCACCAGCTTAAAGAGAGAATTATAGCTGTAAAATGATGAGTCACATGAGTCGAGAAATAATTTTCACACCGACTCGCCTACATCTACAAAATGCAATCGGCCATTAATTGTGCACCAACCTATTACTTAGGAATATGTGATGAAAAGATCAATAAAGTTATTTTATGTTTTCATCAGTTCATTTTACGTATATGTAGAAAGAAAAAAATTTGCCATCACGCATGGTAGTTGTGACAAATTTTCTACTAAGGTAGTAAAGGGTTATTAGTAGAGCAGCGTAAATGTAAAATATAATACATGCATTTTAATATCTCAAACTGTCTTATAACTTCATAATCGACTCATGTTATTCATTGTTATCCATATTCATAATGGCTCTTAGTTCGGAAAACGCAAAGTTGTTAATTTTATATGATGAAAATTAAGAATGGTATTAAAGTCAAAAGTTTTCCAAAAAAAAAAAAGGATTCACGTAACCTTGAAGCTTGGAAGTCCTCCCTCCCCTCCCACCAGAGATTTTCTGCTAACCTTTTAAAAAGTTTTCGATGCCATGCCCTTCGTTTTAAGAAAATTACCTTTTAAACAAT
>JAHWFO010004066.1:0-19749 GCA_023313115.1 Rhysida immarginata | reverse complement strand
GCAGGGCATATTAATGAGAAATATCGCATGACCAACAATGCAAGACAAAGTTTTTGCAACAATGGTATCAACACGCAATTCACAAACACTCTGCACGGACCAACAATATATATCTCATGACCAACAATGCAAATAAAAGTTTGTGCAACAATAGGTATCAACAATGGTTTCAACACGCAATTCACCAATAACAATGAGCTCAAAATGATGATGCAATGATAAAGCAATCCTTTCCAAGAATTATAACAATGAACATAAAATGATGATGCAATATGGATAAGTTTCAATTTGTAACAATGCATAGAATTCCTGTTATTCAGGTTTTTCTTAGAAAAGAGAGTTCTTAGTACTTAACAATTTCTTGAAAATCTTTAAAAATGATCAGTAGCTGGAGATAATGAAGAGTTAGCAGACTATTGAGAAAGAGTGGAAAGACGACAGAGGAAGCACTCCTTTAGCTCCGGGATGTATTGAGCAAATGGGAAGCAAGTAAATAGAAGAATCGGCGACCGCTAGACTGCACAAAGTGATGAATGGCCAAGTTTTGCTTCAACACATCGAGAGAGGAGTGGAAATTGCAACAACACTAAGTATACATCTGAGGTAAGATTACGTGAGTAAGAAATTATTGGAGAGGTCCAGCCATTGTGAGCCTTTAAAAATATTTTTTTCGAATTTTCATTAAGAATTTTTACTGTATTAATTCTAAGCATTTTCATGTGTTTATTTTTAAGATATTGCAAAATTTAATTTAATTTTTTGAGATTGTTCTGTTTACATCCAAGTGTAATTATCCCGGGCAACGCCGTGTACCTTTGCTAGTACATAATAACAACTAGCGTTTAAGGAATAAATTTATGTAAAATAAACTCTGTCTTACCTTCAAAAATATGTATCCAACAACTAAAATATGTATCCACCGACGCGTGAAAGGCACAATCCCCATAGAGAAAGCATGGGGAACAGTAATAAACTGAAAGCGAGGCCAGCCTGCGGAGACCACGTGACAATTCCGCGCCGGGGCAACACCTCCTAAAGAGAAGGCCTGCGCACAGAAATTTCATACATTGTTACATCATCATACCTAGTCATAATTTCGGGCTTATCATTGGTAGAAATGCGATTAAAGATGACTACAAGGCTAACGAGAAATACAGGCTCCGGCACTGAAAAGTCACCTGACCAAGATAGGTCTATTAACAATCAAACTTTCATTGTTTCCAACAAAGGAAAAAACACCGATTGTTAAAATACAAGATGGAAACAATGAAAGTTACATTGTTAATAGACCTATCTTGGTCAGGTGACTTTTCAGTGCCGAAGCCTGTCTTTCTCGTTAGCCTCGAGATGACTACTTATGACGTTTTAACAATGTATGACGTTTCCGCGCTCAGGCCTTGTCTTTAGGTGGTGTTGGCCGGGGCCCGTATTTTTAGTTGGCTATGTTGTTACATCGAGGCCAACGAGATAACAAGGCCTGGAAGCGAAGAGGTCACCTGACCAACTGGGTGCTAGCAACAATCCAACCTTCATTGTCTCCATCTTAGATGTTAACAATCAGTGTTTTTCCTTTTGTTGGCCTCGTTGTTACATCACCTCATTAGGGCATTGTTAATCGTACAGGGTGTTTCTTAATCATCTCCTGTATAATACCGGGTGATCCAAAAGTGTGTTACATTTTTTTCACATTGTTAACGACATTGTTTTTTTTTCGTTGACCCCTTCAAGTCGATTACACGTGCTCTAACAGATCTTAAAAATTCCAAGATAATTGCAAGTCATGTAACAATCGATTCGTAGTGAGGAGACAACAATGAATAAATTGTTACTTCATCTTTAAGGCATTGTTGACGTGAGCACGTGCATGCAATGATAGTCTTGTCGAAGCTCCATTGCTATTAATAATTTTACTTCTGCGTCACGATTACAGCTCCTTCTTAGAATGTTGGCAAAAATTTTTTTGGATATTTAAATTTTTTAAATTTTGAAAAATCACACGTAAGCAAAAACCTGAAATTTAATTATACGTATAAGCCCAGAAGACTTTCAAATTTTATCTGTTTTACACATAATCAACAATAAAATCCTGTTCAAACAGGTTTATTGTGTTTTGAAGTAACCGAAGGTTATTTCTTTTGTTTTTAGGAAAGGGGGAGGGGGTTAATTCGTATGGTGCGACATATTAAATGAGGAGGGCGTATGAAAAACGTGACAGTGTGACATTGGGGGAAATTGAAAACGTAAAAACTGTGTGACGTATTCCTTGAACGACACCTAATATTCTAAGTGTATTCAATATACATATAATAAATTCAACTTTTTTTAAAATAATGTGTTCCAAAAATGTTCTGGTCGAATGCAATACGAAAAGGATGGTTATTTCAAAAAATTTTATAAACGATTAATATTCATAAATTCTCGCTTCCATTAACATTTTTATTTCAAGGAGAATGTGGAAGATGTCTATTTATATATAACGATTTTCTCTTTTTGTAATAATACTTTGACAACGAAGAAAATCTGAAATAAGCATGTTCTGAATTCGAAATAGCTTGGCCGCATCACGGGATCATCAGCATAGCCGTAATCCGAATTAATTATAGAGAATTTCTAAAAACATTCGTATGTAATGCGCAAAATATATGAATTAATGAGATAAAGTAAATGAACAAAGGAAACATAAATAATAGGTGTTGTAACTTGCAAAGATGACCTTCGAGTGATGTTCAAGTGCTTTATCTTTATGTGGTTTGTAAATCTCCAAGCAAAAGTTACGATACCCATTACAAATATTACATTAATATTTAAATTACAAACATTACATTAATGTTTAAATAAATCGATAACATTTATTTGAAAAAGACTTTATTCCTTTACAATTGCAAGAGATTTCGTCGTATTGGTGAAAGGCTCTTCTATCAATATTTCTAGTGAAGGGCTTTGTCCCAAGACGTTGTTCTTGATGATGTCATTAAAGTCACCTGAAAATATAATATTCTCGTACTTCCCCACAATAAAAATCCCGAAGAAAATTTGCAAGAATCGATAAAGCCAATGGTATCATCAAATTAAATTCTCTTCCAGTTTCAAACTATATGGTAATAATTCTATCATCAGCATACACATTGAATTTCTTAATATATTTTTATTGCAACGTTTTAAATTTTAAGAACTGAAGTTCACATAATTTTTAATTAACAAATATCTAATGGGAAACTTGGGGAGTAACTAATGGTCACCAAAATCAGCGGAATTCACTCATGATCCTTCCCTTGATGTCTCCGATCCCATCACTGGTTTGACTACTCACCAAATTCTGGTTATCCGTGAGACATGCAGTCGATTTAAAGAAAATTTACAGGGCAATAGAATGAAGTTTTTATTTGCGTAAGCCAAATTTTTATACCTATTTTTGTTGAAAGTAAATTGATTTTTTCCTGTTTTTATATGATCGCTCAAATTGTATTCAGAGTTAAAAACATGCATAACATTTGCATGACGCATTAAGTTTTAAAAACATTTTCCGACCATTTTTAATAAAAAAAATAAAGCAAGCCTATATAATAAATGCGGATGAAAAACTACATTTTTATACAAATAACTTATGAACATAATAATAATGTTTTAGTAACCAGGACTGCAAATAAAACCTTATAAAACTGCGGAACCAATTTAGATATATACAAATATAGGGATTTGAAAGGAAGGAGACCGCATATCCGCAAAGAGGAAACCGTAGCTCTACACTGAAAGATTCAACAAGCTATTCTCACTTTGTTTAACATGATATAGAAATGCTTACAAAATTTAAAAAGTTTTATTTGTTCGAAAACGTAAAAAATTAGTCAACTCTCTATTTACCCTTTTGGTATTTCAATTTATTTATGTAGAACTACACAATTTCTTTAGAACGACACCTTTTCCTAGCAACCACACATGACACTATCAAATAAAAGTTGTTAGTTAACACATGCTTTTATATTAATCTCGAACTCTATAAAATCCTTTCAGTCCTGGATATTTTGGTTATCTGACATGTTAACCTGTAAGTTTGTAATTTGAACAGCTAAGCGTTCATTATAAATACATCTGTTTAGATTGCACTGACATATAGATTAATAAATCCGTGTAGATATGTGGATATCTTTTGTATGCTCAAAACTGAAGATCTCAGAAACAGAATAGAAATCAACTGAAAATCAATTTTTTGGTAGCTTTTCACGAAAATGCTGTTTTCCTTGATTGTTGATTTACTTGATGCACTGTTTTGCCCCGTTTAGATTAGTTTTCTGTTATTTCTCTTTGGCATGCGAAGTTTTGACAATAGCTGTTTCCGTAATGAAATAATATGCAAACTACTATTGTACGTTATGGCAACAATGACGAATTTCATCAAATCGAATTGCGGATATGGTAATGAAGACAGTTTCTATGTATTCTGCAATTGTCACAAATTTTGAGTAATAGGAATACTAATTGTATATACTGGAGACAGATAATCAAAAAGTACCAAGATGCAGATCTAAAACTTTTGTATCATTTGAAACCTGAATGCATACAGCTGGTCATTATGCAAAAATGAAGGTAGGATTGGCTAAGTGCTACTTTTCAATTGCCACTGCAGCTAGCTTAGAAACAGCCGTGAGCATTAGTTTGTTACCTCCTGAGGCCCTGACCAGGCCCTAATGATGCGTGGTTTGTACGTCTTGTTACAGATTGGTTTGATATAATGACATCCAGGATTAGAAAAAAGTCCATTACTAAAAGAAACAAGGATAAAAAATGCACTTTTTAAAGAATTTATTGATGTGATAACTTCTATGGCAGTTGGCGCGAATGGCCCATGGAAGCCTAATCAAACAGGCTTGATGCTATCTGCTACATCCAGGATCCAAGCGCATAAACAAGTCAAAGAGCAGTAGTACTGATTTGTGTGTCTCAGTTTTTGTCCCCCGTTACAAGAAGCAAATATAGCATGTGCATTTGCTTGACATATTAACTGCCAAAAAAACACCAGGAAAAAGATCAAAAGAAACTCGGATTCTAACGGCGTCTTCTATTTCTGATTCTAGATATACTGTTCTACGCATGGCAACAAAAAACAGCATGTTTTATATTGCTGGTGCAACAACTAACAAAGCACAAAAAGCTTATTCACAATTTTCTATCTGTGAAAGGTGCTCCACTTATTTTTCTGCCACAAAAGAAAACGCAGAAGCTGAGTTTAACAAAACCATTTGTCTAACTGATTTCACAAATTTTGGTGGGCTCAAATATGCTAGCCCTCAAACATACACTACATGATCAAAGGAGTTGGAATACCCCTGTGAACACCTGGGGTGTTTCTCCTGGACTGGACTGGGCCCGCTCATCAAAGTGGACGGAAACCTCAATGCTGATGGCTACAGGACCATTCTGGATAACGGGGCATTTCCAGCGATGTGGGAACACTTCGGTGAGGGGCCGTTCCTCTTCCAGCACGACAATGCGCCTTGCCACAAAGCAAGATCCATGTCCGACTGGTTTGACGAGATGCGGACTGAAGAACTGGATTGGCCCGCCCAGAGTCCTGATCTCAACCCCATCGAACATCTTTGGTACGAATTGGAACGACGTGTGAGATCCAGGATGGTTCGCTCTACATCTGTCCAGGAACTGACCATGACACTCCTCGAGGAATGAAGGTCAATACCTGTGGACACATACCGTAAACTTGTGGACAGTATGCCATATAGGGTTGAGGCAGTGATAGCAGCTCGGGGTGGTCCTACACACTACTGATTGAAGCTTTTTGCGGCTTTATGGTAGAGCCACAGGTGTCACAACTCCTTTGATCATGTAGTGTATGCTTTGAAATCAGCAGCAGAAATGCTTTACACATTGAACAGAACTGAAATCATAGCGGGGAATGTTAATTTAAAAAAGATAATTGAAACACCGGCCTTAGTTGATATTCCAGATTGCTGCAATGGGGAAATAGTTATTCAGCATTATTTGAATGTCAGAGCATTTAGCACTATGAGAAATCTGATGAATACAAGAAATACACTAATCAATAAGTGTGAATTAAGTTTTTAATTCCAGAAGTGCTAGATTAACAATTAATCGATGTGATTTTTTGGTTTACATGTTACAATTAAATTATGGTTAAAGTATATTTTTAAATTTCAGAATTATAACATTAAATTTGATGGTTTTCATTTACTTTTTTTTATTTATTGAATTTAGCACTTCCAAGAGGTAATAAAATTAACATCTTAAATATAAAAAACATTATAAACAAAAGAAAAAATAGTGAGTGATACCAACTAAAAAGAATTCGACCACAAACAAAGGTTGGAAAAATAATATGAACACATTTGATTTCAGACGTTCTAATTCAATTTCAGTTTTCTCAAAAATAAACAAAACGTTAAGGTGATTTTTATTTTTGGACCGGACCCAGTTTCAACTTCTTCTCCTTAGGCTGATGTGAAGTCAATGTGAAGTCAATCAACGTAAGGAGAAGAAGTTGATACTGGTGTCCCGTCCAAATATAAAAATTTGGAGAAAACCCCCTATCGTTTTGTTTATTTTTGAGAGGAACTGAAATTCAACTCATTCTATCGACGTTATCTTTCTGAATTTTCAAGATATCTGCTTGAACTTTCTATAAGAGTTGTTCTATACATTTGGCTAATAAATTATGCAAAAGACTTTTGGTAACATTTGCGCATGCACATTTAAACATTATTTAGTAAAAATGCTCAGATTTCATCAAATCTTTAATATTTTAATATTCTGATTGCAGGGTGTTTTCTCTACTTTAATTTGTCAAGTTTCCTGAAAATAGAATTGCCTTGGGTTGCATGTTATAAACAAAAACACTTGGGTCGTTCCACGTCAGTTCAGGCAGGCATTGGCACTGACCTCTCGGATTTTAATGAAATTTTTTATATATAATTGCCCTAGAGAGTTTGTAATGAATGCCAAATATTATTATTTTTTTTCATTTTTATGGAAGTTACGGACATATAAACTTTTCGAAATTTGTGTGGGGGCCTTATCTATGAAGTACTGTAACTTCGGTTGTATTTTACTTAGAAAGATGTGACTGGTGACATATGAAAGGTTTTTAACTGTAGATTCAATATGAAATTTTTAAAATTATTTTATGCATGCGCAAATATTTGAATTTAATAAAAATTTGTTATTTATGCAAATATCTCAAAAGGTGGGTATTTTTTTTTCGTTAAAAATTATTAATATCTTACACATACTTTAATAAAAACAATACAAAAAATTCAAAACTGTGTTTTGCTCCGTTTTGAAGATAATAATTCTTAAACCTTGAGCTCCAAGCCGAGGGAGTCAGATAGTAGGGAATTGACTACTCGTATAGGGAAAAGAAAGCGTGTAACCTTGGAACCATTCATTTATTTACGTTTTATTATTTATATACATAGTATTATTAATTATAATTACACGAAAAAATAAAATAAATAGTAGCATTACAATAATAATTATATCAATAGGAAAAATGTTTCTTTGAACTTAAGATTTTTTTTTCAGAAGTCAGAAAAGTATTGAGCACCTGTTAAATAAGAAGATAATTTAGAAGAAAATATAAATTTGCATTATGATGTCGAATTGTATGTAATACAGAAAGTATATTTACTTTACACTTCCTCAGAGCCAGTCACTTCTGAGTTACCCTGAAGGACGAGATGAATTGCAGAGGCAGTTGAAGTTGATACACAGGGATATTCAAAAGTTAGTGTAGAAACGTGTACAGCCCACACATCAATGCACTTCTTGCAGGACGTCTTTGCTGATCAAATCATCTCGTATGGCATCTGGCCTGTACGCTCGCCCCGGACCACACACCTCTCGATTTCTTCCTTTGGGGTGCCTTGAAAGGTAAAGTGTATGCAAACAATCCGCACATTTTGCCTGAGCTGAAGGAGGAAATCACAACTGAAGTTCAGCAAATCTCACCAGCCATATTGAGCAGAGTGTCTCACAACGTGCAACTGCTCTTTTATCTCGTCATCAGGGATTGAATGTCCCTTAAGGTGCATTTTCTTCTTTGGGAAGTGGGGAAAGTCGCAAGGTGCAAGATCTTTCATCTTTGAACTACAGGTTTTCATCTTTGAACTGTAGGCGTGCAACACCTCTTGTGTGTGGCGATTGTTGCGGGCGAGCGGTGTCGACAACAACCACGGACTTCCTCTCCGACGGGTTCACCCAAGTGGTCACGTTGGTGCAGTGCGTGAAAAGGGATGGGGATAATGTCGAAAAGTGAATAGTGTATTACATACAGGACAAATTTAAGTATCTGATACAAAAAAGAATTTTGAAAATCGGTTGACAAATATAAACGTTACAGCCAATGAAGGCATTACTTTTCGATCAGCCCTCGCATCTTCTCTACATTTATTGAATTTTCTTTTAAAAACTTAATTCACACTGAATGGAATAAAAAAGAGCTGTAGAATGTTTTAGGCAATCGGATATTACCACAAAATTTATATTTCTTAGGATGCCTTGTCCATCTCAAGAACTGTAACATAGAAACGGATGTATTGTGGCTTGGAACACGAGCTTTGAAAATTAATATCTTCTAAATGGAGCAAAACACAGTTTTGAGTTTTTTGTGAAAGTATGTGTAAGATATTAATAATTTTTTAACGAAAAAAAAATACCCACCTTTTGAGAAACTGCATTGATGTGTGTGCTGTTTACTAAATTCAAATATTTGCGCATGCGTAATATAATTTTAAAAATTTCATATAGAATCTACAGTTAAAGACCTGTCATATGTCACCAATCTTTCTAAGTAAAACACAACTGAAAATTACAGTACTTCATAAATAAGGCCCCCAATCAAATTTCAAAAAGTTTAAATTTCCGTAACTTCCATAAAAATAAAAAAAAAATAATATTTGGCATTCATTACCAAATCCCTAGGGCAATTTTATATATCAAATTTCATTAAAATCCGAGAGGTCAGTGCCAAAACTATAAAATTTCTGCATGAATTGACGTGGAATGACCCACTTATGGAAAAATTTCGATTGTTTTTTTAAAAAAACCCTTTATATCTCCATGAATAAATGTGCTATCCTCATACAAAAGAACAATTAAGTAAAAGAAGTCTCATAATCAGGGTTATGTCAAGCATTACTTTTCCAGGTGATCCGAAACATCATGTTCTTTGTTCATTATGTTTTTTGATTCCGAATGATACGTACGTTCATCTGTTCTTGATATCATTTTTAAGTGATGAAACACATATACGGTATTTATTCAAAAATACTTTTTATCCAAAAAAAATAAACTTCTAGACAAGAAGTTCAATTGCAAACGCATGTGATTGGGAGCGAATATGGCGGACTCAAGGTCAACAATAAAGCCAATGGATGAGCACACCCCCTTTCAACTACTTTCCCTAATCTCAGTGATGACGTATTCTGTAATGCATTCTGTTAAAATGTCCAAAATGAGGATGGTTCTCATTGTGCAACGAGTGAAACTGACGACACTTCAATGTATAGGGAACAGTCGAAAAAGAACTGTATATTTTAAAATGTGTCCCATTTATTGAAAATGCCCTGCTCTATCGAAATTACTAATGAGTTATAAGAAAACGGTATGTTTATACCTTTATTAACTGTAAAAGAAGAAACTTGAAAAAGTAAATAAAAATGTGTTTTCATTGTTATTATTAATAAAAAGGTAACAAGTGCATTTTTTATAACTTATTTAAAAAACTGAATCTTGAAAAACAAAGTAAATAAAAGTGCATTTTTAATCGTGATTATAAGTAAGGAATGAAAAAAAACCGTTGTGCAGAATTTTGAAAAAATTTCCCCGACCAGGACTTGAACCAACAACCGCAAAAAGTTACATGATGCCGAGCGAACGCTTTACCGTTGCGCTACCGCTGCTGACAAATCAGGCGCATATAGCGTACGTAAGGCGTGCCACCTCAGGTGCCCAAATTTCAGGTGAATTATCTCGCGAACGGCTGAATAGTGGGCGCTAGAGCTCTGCACACATACACAGGCAAGGACCCTCTACGTAAGTCCCACCTGATACGTCGTAGCCTCTTTGTAATGCTGGGTGCCCACTTAAGGCTGTTTCACATTACCATTTTTGCGAACGAAAATCGGACGACAAAATATAGGCCGAATTTCGGACGGCAGAAATCTCGTTGGCACACGACGACGGTCTACGAATCAGGCGTCCGAAATTCGCAGGTTGCTTTCACATTGACAGCGCTGTCGGCATGCGCAAATAAATGCGCAAAGAAAACAACCATGTCTGCCATGTCTGTCGGGTATCGTGATTATCGATCATCATCATTAATTTTAAGAAAGAAACGTTTATTGCTTGCAAGGCGGTGCATTCTGCTACGCAGGCTAGTGTTTTTCCTAGGAAAAATTATTCGAATAAATGAATACTCGATTTTTTTAATCTGTCGATACTTTCTATTCGATACTTTTTAAGTAAATATCGAATAAATAATGATTAATCGAATAAAAATACAAATTCGCTAATAGTTTTTTTTTTTATTGAATAAAATCATCAATTACACGAATTTTAAAGAGAACAGATTACAAAATCTAAATTTTAAAAACTATTGTTTACAAATTCCAGTATTTAACATCTAAACTCTGTAAAAAATGCCAGAAATTCGATTCCTTGACGGTGAAATCATTCTTCCTGCTTGAGAAAATAAACATTCTGACGGAACAGAAGTTGAAATTAAGCTAATATATTTTTTTGCAATACTATAAACATTGGGATAGATGAATTCCAAAGCCTATGCCTAACCGTTCCTGGATGGTTGTCATATTTTCATCCCCCTCAAAAGTAATTTGAAAATCGAATTTTTATGTAATGTGAAACGGCCTTTAGCGCGACGATCGCGCGATTCTATCGCTTTGAGTCATATGCGCAAGCGCAACAAACGCCAGGCGATCAATTCGCTTCTCGGTGCCCACTAGGCGCGACGGCCGTGTGTCTGAATGCGCATGCGCTATCTACGCGATCATTTTGCTTCCCATCTCGAAATAGGTGCTGCCATGATTGCATGTGCCACGTGATTCGAAACTGTTTTCTGATTGGATGCGATAGAGTCGCGCGATCGAAAAGCTCTGGCATGCAGAGCTTTTCAATCGCCTCAGATGCGCCACAGAATCGCCCCCGTGACGTCACTCTGCGCATGCGTGCTTCACAAAGCGATAGAATCGCGCGATCGTCGCGCTAAGTGGGCACCCAGCATAAGTCGTAAAGAATACTTCTGCGCTTTAGAGGCAGAAGATGCTTGTTCTGACAATAGGTTTGTTGATTTTGGAGTTTCATTAAGTCCTCTGTAATTTGGGTTGAATTTAAAGCCATTTACTAGAAATCTTTATATTATATCACTTTTTAAGTGTGCATATGCTATATGTGCTTAAGGTTAATGACAACGTTAAAATTATATGTGTAACTTTATTCATTTATTTGGCCTAAATACGTCTTATTAACTATTTCGTTTGTAGATCTTTGTGGTTTTGATTTATTAAATGACTATACAATTTAAAAGCCCTACAATTTGTGTGCTTCAGTATGCATCAATCAATTCTGCTAATTACGGTAATTATTTGCCCAAGTACTTCTACTGCCAATCTTTTCACATAACACCAGTCTTAAAGGCCATCTAACAGAAAGATGCTTCCGTCCAAGCTAAATAACAACATGAAGCAAAATGCAGGGAGTAATAAGACGCTGCTGTTTTTAATCTTCATATTTAGATAATACAGGGGATTCACAAAAGAAATATCAAATTTGAAAGGTTATATCTCGGCCACGAAACAACTTATATCGCCACTGTACTTATCATCGTGTAGTTAATATTGTGAAGTTTTGTTTCATTTCCAAAAGATTTTGCTATTTGCTTGAAATAGATAAAATTAATTTGGTGACATATATAGAACCAATCCTCTAAAAAGAGGGAATATCCTATATTGGTTTCGTCAGTTCACTAAGAAAGGGTGCCATTGCAAAGGTAAAAATCCTGGAAGGCCATGAGTGTCGGAAATAAATATCGAACTCATTCAGCAAAAGTTCAATCGCAATCCGAGGAATTCAACTCGCTGAGCCAGCTGGGAACTCCAAATGCTCCGTACGACGTTATGGACAGTGTCGAGAGAGCAGTTGGTTATGAAACCTTACGGATTACAGCTAGCGTAAACTCTGTATTGTATATAGTTCGGTCTTTTCGTGGCATCACATCAGAGACGTTCAATAAATAGTTTAATAAATACAACTGAAAAATAAAATAATAATTAACAAATAACAAAATAATAAATATATAAGTAAAATCAAAATAAAACTAAAAAATCAAATAAAGAGCTGACGTTTCGGATAGAGCCTATCCTTTATCAAAGCAAAAAAGGATAATTCTCTAAAAGCAAAAAGAATATTAGAGAATTATCCTGAAGTTAACTTGATTAACGAAATTTTTCAAAAATAAATCAATTCATGTTTTTTCATTTTATGATATTCCTTACATATGCATAATTATACTTTTTTAGTTTATTGCTGTCGTTAACTTAAAGTTTTAATATTTTTGACATTGTTAGGTGCAACATATGGCTAACAGCCTATGGAAGAAGCGACCTGCTTTGAAACTTTTGAAAAAATCAACAAAAATTACGTACTATGTGCACCACATTTTACAAATGAAATGTTTTATAACGCCAACAAGAGAAGCCGTCTATTAAAATCAGCAGTTCCCACCATTTTTACAAGAACATGGAAACATCAACTCATGGTGCACCAGCCACTTCACAGCACCAAGAACCTTCACCATCCACTTCACAATACCAAGAACAGATCATCAATGCCCCTTCCTCTCTTTATACATCAGAAGTGCACTATGAATCATCCCAAGAAAGAAAGTGTCAAAAGAAAATTACCATTTCTCAACACACCGCCATCAAAAAAGCAGGAAAAAACAAACAGCAAGAGAACTACCTGCCACCCGAAAAAACCGACTACGAAAGAAGCTAAATAAATACAGAGTAAGTTTGCAAAGGGCCAGAAAACAATTAACTGAAATGCAGGCAAAATTTATACAACAGTGTTATCTTTATATATAAAAATTCAGGCTCAGGGTGCCTCTGTAAATGTTCTAAAAACTTTTGAACCACTTGACCGATTGAGCGCATATTCACACCATATGGTGGTTAGGTCCGGAGTGAGGTTTACATGCCCTCAAAGTGAGGGGGAAAGGGGTAAAAATCATATATCTTGGCTTTTGTTTGTTTCGTTACTCAAGAGATGGCGCTAGGATTTGTTTATCTTTTTTTTTTTATACAGGCCTCTTCCTTGAAACCGAAACTGGAGTAACTCCGCAAAAGCAGGACAGCAAAAAAACTTCCGTTTTCCTCCTGATGTGTAGTAGTGTTTGCACATTTCAAGACAGGAAACTGAATTATTTTGCTGTCCTGCTTCTGCGCAGTTAATCCAGTTTCGGTTTCCAGGGAAAGGTCTATATAAAAATTCAGGGTAAAACTTTTGATCCACTTATTCGTAATGGGCTCATATTTTCACAAGATGTTCGTTAGCTTCAGGGTAAAGTTTACATGTGCCGAGTGTCAGGGTGGCCCAAAGGGAAAATAATCTTTTGCTTGATGTGTCTATCTCGATGATGTATATTAAAGATAGACTCCGAATCCTATTGTTAAGAGCGGCAAAAAGTGAAGCAAATTGAGCCATGACAGTTCTGGGCAGGAGTGAGCTGTGGAGTAATTAGCTATCTGGCTTTTGAAGATTTTGAAGATTTTGGGCCACAGGAATAATTAATTCAAAACCATTCCTCAAAGTTGTTCTGCGTACAACTATACAAACAGACACGAAAAAGGATCAGGAATCATTTTTCACAAGCATAAATCAGTAACTAAAATGAAAATACCTAACTGAAAGACGAACGACACGAAATTGAAATTGAAACCATGATGGAAAGATGCATATAATGCAGTATATAATAAAATACTTCAAATACAAAGTAAACGAAAAGATAAACCTATCACTCCGTGATCAGCGTGTGAAGGAATTATTAATCAGCTACTCTCATGTTTAGCCATGTGTTATGCATCATCTTCACTCACTTTCGGCCATGACAGTTCTGGGCATGGAGCTTCCCAATTTGCTTCACGTTACAACAATTGCTTCGGAGTCTATCTTTAATATACGTCATTGGCTGTCTGATCAACCAACGCCACCTAAAAAACAAAGCCTTCTCATTGCCTGTGGACTGCGTCATCAAACCAGGACTGACAATCCAACTTTCATTGTTTACAACAAACGAAAAAACGCTGATTACAATAGGTGCTTTTTCGTTTGTTGTAAACAATGAAAGTTGGATTGTCAGCCCTGGTGTGATGACGCAGTGACCAGGCTTTGTTTTTTAGGTGGCGTTGGTCTGATATGAACCTACAATATGCGCGGACCAACAATGTATGTCATGTCCTACAATAGCAAAGTTTCTGCAACAATAGGCCATAAAAAATTACTTTGGCTATGGTCATGGATGAAGAAATACAGGATGGGAAACTCCATTGTTTAAAGCGTGAGTTTTTTCCCACTGGTGTCCTCTGGTCATTTGCGTGGGCATTACTCTCTGTCTAGCAGACGACTACCCTTTTCTTTATTGGCCTCGATGGCTCAATGGTTGCTTGATCGCCTCTGATACCCGTAGAAGTGGCTTCGATCCCGGTCGAAGACAACGAATATTTTTTCAGGTGGTAAATCCTGTGATCACGCACTTCCTTCGGAAGGGAATTAAGCCGTTGGTCCCGTGTTGTTGTTTGCCGGATGAATTTTTTGAGAAAAGTCAAAGTTATATGTTTAAAAAATCTATAAATCTGTATGGTTTAGATTTTGCTTTACAGTTATTGCAATTTACTTGTGCAATTATTACTGAAACATAATGTAAATGGATTTCAGAAGCAGCAATTATTATTTTTAGTAAGGCCTTCTCCCGAAGGAAGTGCAACCACTGAGCCATCGAGACCGATAAGGAAAAGTGTAGTCTTCTGCTAGACAGAGAGTAATAACCACAAAATTGGCCAGAGGGCCCCACTGAAAAAAATGATTTCTAGTGGAAGCATTATGGTTCATTGGAGCTTTCAATGCTAATATATAGAATGTTATGTATCAAACAACTTGGAATGGTGTGTAATGATGAATACAACGTGAAATTAATGATAGTCGAAATTCGTTCAAAGGCACCTGGTTTAGTGAAACCATTATGCTTCACTGGAATTTCAATGCTAAGATATGGCATGTAATATATCATTCAATTTGGAATGACGTGTCATAATGAATATAACCTAAAATTAATGATAGTCGAAATTGTTTCAAAGGCATCTGGATTACAGGAATCACTATGGTTCTTTGGAACTTTCAATGATAAGTTATGCCATGTTATATATCAAACAACTTGGAATGATGTGTAATGATGAACACAAGGTATTCTAAATGATAATTCAAATTAGTTCAAACTTACGTGGTTTAATGGTATCATATGGTCCATTAGAACTTTCAATTTAAACAGAAATAAATTCACGTTGAAAATTCAAAATAATTTCTTTTAAAAAGCTCCCAATGGATGGCGTCTCCAAATACGGTCCTTTAGCAGAATCTAAAACATGTATTTTTTTCTAAAAAAATTCTAAGCTTTTTTCATGTGTTCTTTTCTGAATATTTACACACAGAAATTGCAACAGTTTTTCAAAAACGAGCCCGAGCAACGCCGGGTAAACAGCTAGTAATTATCTATAGTTGATATTCGTGATTTCTGTAGTGATAACATTTTCACTGTTCGTAGTTCTTCCTGAACGATTGTTTGTTTTTTATAAATATGTTCGTGTGAGATTCATTAGCATTTGTATATTTCATTTTTCGCATAGTTCAATTTTATCATCTTTAGATTCTGATAATGGGTATTATAAAATACACATTAGGAATTTTGTGGATATTTTTGCAAGATAAATGCACAAAAAGCAATATTTATAAAATCTATTTACCTATTTAAGTTTTAACAAGAAAAGATGAGCTTGTACAGCCAACCAAAGGAAATAATCCACACCAGTTTAATACTTAATATTACATTCCATGCTAATGTATTGTTTTAATAGCTTTTTAATTATAATTATTTAAGTTTAATAATCTTAATAATGTTAACTCTAAATGTAATATTAAATTATTAAAAATGAATTAAATTGAAACGTTAAAACTTAGAGTAAAATTCAAGTTTGGATTATTTCCCTTTGATGACTGTACTTTTGTGAAAATTATTTTCAACACAAAATGAAATTGCTTGAAATTTAAAATGTTTTTTTGCGGCTTCGGTTTAAATGTAAGATTTTCCAGAAAATATTTTTAAAATTATAATCATAATTAAAAAAAAATATTAAATTGGAAAAAACTTTGTACAACTAAAGTTTTACTCGGCGTGTTCAGTCAATACCGCCTAGAGAGAAAGCCTGCCCACGGAAAAATCTTACATTGTTACATCATCTACGGTAGAGACAATTTCGGGCTTATTATTGGTAGAAATATGATTAACAATACCCTACCGTAGGTGAATTAACAATGTATGATGTTTTCGCGCTCAGGCTTTGAGTAGAAGTGGTGTTGGTTCAGTTAAATTTCCGATTTCAATTGGACAAGCTCAGCTTTTACTGTAACGTCAATAATGCTTCCCTCCATGTTACTGCTTGCCTCATTCATGGATGGCCTGAGTGTTTCATTGCAAATGTTCAGAGGGCGCCTGTTATTAGCATATTACATTTTTTCTATGGGAAAATAATGAAACGGTATATCTCTCTATTAAACGTCTCTGCATCACATTGAATATTTATAATCATGTGGATAACCAAAATAAACTTTAGATTATATCCTTCATGAAAGATGCATTGATTATATCTGAGTTGTGTAGTTTGGTAAACATAGCTTTTCAAAGTTGGTATATTCTTTTGTGAATAGGTTTTGTATCTGGATTTTTTAATTACAGTGCAAGATTTATTTGGTCATAGTCTGAAGAAATCGCATATTAAAGAACACTCTTTTAAATACGAAGCGTGTCCAGAAATTAAAGCTACTACGGCTAGTATTCTTTCAAAAATGTTTATTTTCAAAGTGTCCACAACTTATTTAAGTGAAACAGGGGTTTTTATTCGACGACATTGCTGCCATCGACCACACTCTTGTTAAGTCTAAGTACTGGCTTCTGTATTCCACATTCATGAAATTCTGGCACCTGATGCTGAACCACTTTTCAACCTCGTGCTTGATCTCATCGTCGTGGAAGCGTTGTCCAGCAAGATTTTTCTCAGGTTAAAAAACAAGTTAAGAAGTTCATCAGAGAATATCGGTCCTGCCTGCAGAGAATTCACGAGACCATTTCGCCACATGTTGTCAACTAGTAGTGTTTCCATAAATGAGAACAATTGCTTTGTGAGTATCCGCTAGGAGCTTGCTTGTGCTTGGAAACAAGTGTAAGAAAAAATATTTTTGAAGGTTTTTTTTCCAGCCTTACACGAGTTTTTTCATATGGAGCCATCTCTTGAGCAAACAAACAAACATAAAACAAGTCTATTTCATATTAATTTCCCCCCTCCCCCTTTGGAGTTTTTGAAATTTTTTTAGAATCATGCATTGTCACCGACTTTACGTATGTGTACAAAATTTCAGCATGATCGGTGTACTGGAAGGGGTTGAAATATTGATCACAAAATTTCATCCAACAAACATGAAGCAAACGGTGAAAGTTATATAAGCCTTGTAAAAACGGTATGACGGAGCGCACTACACATTTTCCGGATTCTGAATTGGCATAGCCAATGTAAACACGTGTTACTCGAATTTACTCCACGTAGCAATGGGAACAGCCGCGAGAGGGAAGTGGAAGGGTAACAGTTAAGCCATTGTAGCCAACTTAGACATAAATATATTATTTTTCCAATAAAGGTATTGTAACTTTACTTTCCAGACGCGCCTCGTATAAAAAATCACTTGATCTTCAC
Source organism: Rhysida immarginata (assembly GCA_023313115.1). Taxonomy (NCBI): domain Eukaryota; kingdom Metazoa; phylum Arthropoda; class Chilopoda; order Scolopendromorpha; family Scolopendridae; genus Rhysida; species Rhysida immarginata. The sequence goes on along the minus strand of JAHWFO010004066.1, from coordinate 1,687 downwards.
ACGCTTCTCTCCCTTTTGGCTTTTCAGATAAATTTAAGATAAGACAACCTGTAAGAATAGGAGCTAAGACACAGAGTGGCTTTATGGCCATTTGCGCGACGGCTTAGAGAAGCAGCATGCAGACGACATTGAGCAAGTATCCGGAGATCTGCAGCATCATCCTGCAAAATCAGGCCATGTTTTGTCTATTAACTCTGTACAGATATTCACTTCTGATAAAAACTGATATCGTGGAATTCTGTTATCCTTTCACTAGAATAGGCACCTGGCTCCGCTCAGTTTAGTTGAATAAGCAAAGCCAGGTTGTTTACGGTAAATTTTAGAATAACCAAATTCAGAATTTTTTGCCAAATTTGACTAACTCTTTAAAATGTAAACACTACCCTATCAAAAGTCATGGGGAACAATCACTTTAATAGAAACACTCAAAAATATACATATTTTAGTATTTAGTTGGTCCACCTTTGCTGCTATCACAGCTTCTACTTCCTGGGGCATATTGTCCACAAGTTTTTGATATGTTTCGACAGGTAATTTTCGCCATTCCGCCATAAGTGTCTTGGACAGTTCGGTCACGGATTTCGGGCGTTCCGCACAAGCGCGCAATCGACGTTCCAACACGTCCCACAGATGTTCGATGGGGTTCAGATCGGGGCTATAGGCAGGCCAGTCAAGTTCTCGAACCCCCTTTTCATCAAACCATGTGCCTGCAGGCCTTGCTTTATGGCAAGGTGCATTATCGTGCTGAAAGAGAAAAGGGCCATTGCCTAAGTGCTGCCAGAGAGATGGGAGTCCTGCGTTGTCCAGAATGTCATGGTAACACTCTGCGTTTAGATGTCCGTCAACAGAAACGATTGCACCCAAGCCATACCATGAAAAGCACCCCCACGCCATCACCGATCTTCTGCCGAACTTCACCGTCGGCACAAGACAGCTTGGCAGATAACTTTCCCCGGGCGTTCGCCATACCCAAACCCGTCCATCCGATTGGCAGATGGTGTAGCGGGACTCATCACTCCGATCAACCATTCGCCATTGATCCAGAGTCCAATGTCGTCGTTTTTGCACCATTGTGATCTCTTCGCTGCGTTTCTTTTGCTAATGTGAGGTTCGCTGCGTTGCTGGTGCAAGCTCTTTTCTTTCAGACATTCTTACAGTATTCACGCAAGCATCATCTCATAATAGCATATTCTCTGCTATGTATTACTGGGAAGAATGCCAGCACTGAAATTGCAAATGAATGTCTCATTTTCATTCAACTCAGGGTTGTCCCATGACTTTTGATAGGGTAGTGTAATTACTACTGAAAATGCCAAACGTAAGTGTATGAGAACATGCTAGCACAAATCCAATGTATGGTTTTCCACTTGCAGCGGCAAGGCAATGAAATTCTTTGCTAAGTAGTTAAATCTTTTCAGAACTATTTTAAAGCATTATGCAAAGTTTGACGCCCATTGGTTCGTGGTTGTGGAGATTAGCTAGAATAAACCCACATTGGCTTTTATTCATCTACAGTTTGTCATATAAGTTCATGATTTCAGCAGTGAAGGATACGCATCGAAAAGTGTTTTCAAAACAATCGTAGTCACTTAGATCATATTATATAAATAAATATGGTTTTATTTTACCTATGCATGGAAACTTGTGGGACACCCTGTAGATTAAGAATCTGTTCCATCTGATTAAT
>JAHWFO010004063.1:0-38385 GCA_023313115.1 Rhysida immarginata | reverse complement strand
CCCCAGACACCTCCAAGCTCTAATCTACTGTATATACAGGGTGGTTATAATTAAAGTGACACCATTTAGACCCTTCTAGCGGCCGTTCTGGTAATCAGATTTTGACGAAACATGTTATACAGACCATGGGGAAGAGAATTTTGCAATAAAACAAATAGTTCACATTTTGCCTGGCGCTGGTCATGTAAGAAATATCTGAGAATTTTTTATTCAATCAGAAACGTTATGCAAATGAGATGTAAAATTAGAAAAGCTTTAAAATGACAGTGAAATTCAATGTAAAGTCATTCTTCACGATGGCTTTAGCTAAAAAGGATCGAGCTTTATTGGTGAAGTTGTTTTACCAGAACTGCAATAATGCTTCTGCTGCACTAAGAGAATATCGACGTTTGAAAAACTTGCGAAATGGGCCTATGTCCATTAATGGTTTAAAAAAGATGATTAAGAAATTTGAAGAAACTGGTGAGTTGGGTGTGCTTTCAAGGAGGAGGACGGAAACGAATTGCAAATGAGACTGTGGAAGACGTTGGTGCTGCTGTAGATGAGAGTGTTTCAAGTTCCCAATATTCTTCAGCAAGTGCTCGAGCCGTATCACGTGATTGTCTATTCCGTGGTCTCCGGTACAAAAGGTTTTGCGTTCCATTTTAAAGCGGTATCCATACAAGATCCAGGTGGTTCAAAAGTTGCTTCATGAAGATCCGGAAAAACGCACTGATTTTGTTTGCCAGTTTCTGGCTAGAATAGCCGTCGATAATGCATGGCTATGGAACATTTTGTGGTCAGATGAAGCGCATTTCACATTAGACGGAGCAGTGAATGCTCAAAACTGTCGCATCTGGGTACTGAAAAGCCGATGGTTGCGCATGAAAAGCTTTTGCACTCTCATTACGTGCCTGTATGGTGCGTATTTACTTCACATTTCATTCTTGGTCCCTTTTTCTTTGAAGAGAACACTCCTCAAGGCACTAAAAGATGTTCAATCACTGGTGCTCGTTACTGCGAACTTCTACAGCAGAAAGTCATTCCTGTTTTACAAGAAAGACAATGTTTAGATAGTACTGTCTTTATGCAAGATGGTGCAACTCCCCACATTGCACGACAAGTGAAAGAACTGCTTCGTCTCATTTTGGAGATGATCGGGTGATTTCGAGAACTTTTCCAACTGCATGGCCTCCTCGTTCACCGGACTTAAACCCTTGTAACTTCTGATTGTGAGGATATTTGAAGGATAATGTCTATGGAGGAAGAATACGGACTGTCCCTGAATTGAAAGCAAGCATAACACGCCATATCACTCCGATTCCTCAGGAAACCCTTCTTCTCTCTACTGCGGAACATGTAATAATGCGCTTTGAACATGTCATTGACACAAATGGAATGCACATTGAACAAAAGCTCTGATTTTATAAATGGTGTCACTTTAATTATAGCCACCCTGTATATAAAAGAGGACATCCACTGACTCACTTGTCACAGCAAAATCTACTGGGGCCACCGACACGAAACTCGGTGGGGTCATAGGACTCATAGCGCAGGGGCGTGCTAAGACGGGGTTTTTTCGAAAATCGGACCCCCTGCCCTCCCAGGGGGGCAGAAAGGAGCAGCAACCCAATTAATGCAGATCTTCGAAATTTTGCAGGAAGGTTTCTAGCTACCGTGCCAAAAAATTATATTCCCCAATTTTCGAAATTCGAAATCTATGGCTGCAAAAACTTTAAAAGATCAATTTTCGGGGATGTTTTACAAAATTTTCTGTTATTTTGATGCAACTTTGTGGGGAATAAAGATAAAGCGACGAAACTCGAAGGGCAGCTTCTCGAGGATATTTGCAAAAAAACAATTTTTTTTTTTTGTTTCGATTTTGGTTTTTTGAAGGGGGCCTAAAGGCCCCAAAATTGCCCCCCCCCCCCCCCTGTATTGTGTTTTTGCCATCTAACGGCAATGCGGAAATGCATCGAGCTTCAGAATTGGGCACGAGGATGTAAAAGATGTATATAAAAAGGAAGCATTCGTTGGTTTTTGAAAATCCACCATAAGGGGGGCAGAAATCTAACAAAATCCCAAAATAGGCCTAATTTTGACGTTCGCGTCCGGTCAACCCCACTCTGTGGCAAATTCACGTAGGACTTAGATAGTTGGACCAAGAATAGCAAAAAATTAATTTCTGCTTTTTTTCATATTTTACTCCTTTCCCCCATATGGCTCTCCGTAAGAAAATGCGATTTCTCGCAGTTTCTCCAGTACTTCGCGAGTAAAAATAGGTCTAAATTAAGGAAATTAAGTACAGTAATGACAATTAACGAGATTAACTGTCTGCTAAGTTTATTTTTCGATTACCTGGATCCAATTTTTCGGTATTTTATGTTTTCCGGATTTTTACCGGATTTTTTTTTTTTTTTTGTTTTCTCAAATTAACATACAAACTCGCATGATGAAAGCTAAGTTTTTATACTGGTCATATTTTGTTACTTACTTACTTACTTACTTTTCAAACCCGCTTATCCGTTAGAGTCGCGGGGGCAGCAGCCCTATGGAGGATCTCCAGCGATCGCGATCTTCCGCCATCAGGCGCATGTCCTCCCTGGTAATACCCAAGCGACTCGAACCCAGATTCTCCATGTAGTCTAGCCACCTGGTTCTAGGCCGACCCCTTGGTCTCTTACCCACCGGCTTGGAAAATAACAACTGCCTAGGAAGACTAGTTTGCGGCATCCGTATCACGTGGCCATACCAGCGCAACTGAGATCTCTCAATGCGGAGAAGTAGCGGCTCAACACCTAAAGATTCCCTGTACACTCTATCTACCTGCCACACCTCTCAGAAATCTCATTTCGGCCGCTTGTACCCGCAATCGCACTCTTTCGGTCATTACCCAAGCCTCATGACCATAGGTGAGAATGGGGACAAAGATAGATTTGAAGACGGAGAGCTTGGCTTTGTTACCCAGCTCGCGTTTCGTTACCACGGATTGCCACAGTTCACGTCTGACACAGCTTGCTGCACCGATCCGAGCATCCAATTCTTTCTCCTGCCGTCCATCACTCGTGAATGCAATCCCGAGATACTTGAATTTCTCCACCTGTCTCAATGAGGCTCCCATAACATGGAGAGCGCACTGAGCAGGCTGTCTTAAAAGGACCAGAACCTCGGTTTTAGCCACACTGATCTTCATCCCAGCTTCTTCACATTTGGCTGCAAACCGGTCTAGTGCATGCTGAAGGTTCGTGCGAGAAGACCCAAGGAGGAGAAGGTCGTCAGCAAAGAGCAACCTCTCCACCAGGCAGTCGCCCACACAAACACGCTCATCGCCTCGGCTGCCCCTGTCTATCCAGTCCATAAAGATAATGTACGCACCCTTGGCGGATCCAATTTTTCGGTATTTTACGTCTCCCCCATTTTTTATGGGGGGGGGGCTCTCAAATTAACATACAAACTCGCATGATGAAAGCTAAGTTTTTATACTGGTCATATTTTGTTCTTTGATTTAAAATTTATTTCAATATCTAGGAACATTTCTTTTTGATGAAATTTGCAATTTCTGAATGTGAATATTCAGAAAAAAATAAAAACATTATTCTCCACCTATATTCTCCGGCACTAGGTCAAACTCACTCATCTATAGATATCATAAGTTTACGATTCATAACGGAAAAATATTTCCCGACTAGTTTCACCGATTATTCCAGGCTTTTTCAAGGATACATATGAAACGCTTCCAAGCCCCTTTATCAATAACAATGATTAAATAACATGAAGTCTATCTAAAAATAGCTAATAGATTAAATGGATTTTAGAATTCCACGACGCTGCTTTTTTATGTCAGAAGCTCCGTTTTTTTTAGCACATTTTCATAGAAAAGTGCTTATGTGATCGGTTTGTCCAGCTGTCCGTCCGTCCGTCCATCTGTAGACAATCCCACAATTCATTGCGTTGCAATAGAAAGAGTGCATGTATTGAATTGCTGGAAGAAACGAATTATCATTCGGGAACACGCGTGTTGAGAACATGGGTTCGGCTCTGCGCGTGCTCTAAACGTTAATGAGATGGTGCGCGTGCAGGTGCACGTGTTTGACGATTATTGAAAGGGCAGTTCGGTCTCTAAATCAAGAGAATTTTTTTATTCCTAGGGAGCTTAGCATTTATTACGATAACTTGAAAACGAATTAACTTTTTCAAAGTCTGTTTTCACCAATCCATTAATATGGGACAGAGTACGAACAAGTATGAACGTGAGATAGCCGGAATAAGTACGTGCTCTAATGGCACGTGCTTTAATTGTACCATTATAATACCCCCTTAAACATTTCCTATAGCAAGATATGGCATGTAATATATCAAACGACTCGTAACAACATGTTATGAGTGAATATAACGAGTAAATAATGCTAATGGTCTTGGTTTAGTAGCACGTGCTCTAATGGTACCATATGATACCAATGGCCCTTTGTAACTTTCAATGCTAAGATATGGCATGTAATATATCAAACAACTCGTAACAATGTGCCATGAGTGAATATCACGCACAAACAAAACCCATTGGCAAACAAACATATGGCAAAACAAAATTTTGATTTAATTCATTCACATTCAGGATTGGATTGACAAAAATGTCGTTAATGACGTCGTACTGTAACGATGTCATTAAATTTAGCAAGTTTACTATTTGTCGTAAATGCAATTGACAATACGTGTTGATGAAAAATAGGAAAGAAAATTCCGCAGCCCAGAATCGAACCAGGAACCTTTGGCTCGGACCGCCAACGCGCTAACCAATTGCGCCACTGCGGCCATGAAAGTATTACGCTATTTGCATGACCATAGGGCTTGGGGTCAATACAATGCGTTTTATTGTCACATTAGTATCGGGTGAAACCACCGTGGGATGCAATTACAGCCTCTAAACGTCGTGGCATTGAGTCAAACAAGCTCTGAATAAGGGCCTGGGGAATATCCTGCCATGCTCTGTCTACACGGGTATACAGTTCATCCACAGTTGCTGCTGCAGGAGTCTGACGAGCCAATCGATGAGCAACCCTGTCCCACACATGTTCGATTGAGGACAGGGGAACAAGGGTGAACGAGCAGGCCAGGGGAACAAGGGCGTCTGATGTGCTTGGAAAAAGGCAAGGACATTTCTGGCCACATGCGGTCGGGCATTGTCCTGTTGGAATACAGCGCCTGGAAGGTTCTGCAGGAAGGGGATGACCTCGGGTTGCACAACTTCCCTGATGTACCAGTCACTGTTCAGATTGCCATGGATTCTGATCAGACGGGAACGGCCATGGTAACTGATTGCACCCCACACCATCACCCCTGGCGTTTGTCCTGAATGACGCTTCAGGATGCATTCTGGAAGGTCGCGCTCGCCACGATGTCTTCTGACTCGTATCCTGCCGTCATGGTGCTGCAAGTTAAACCTTGACTCATCCGAAAACACAACTTGTTGCCATTCAGCTTGCCACTGTTGGTGTTGATGGGCCCATTGCAACCTGAGGCGCCGGTGGTTTTGAGTCAAAGGAATCCGCAACAATGGTACTCGTGCCATCAATCCTCTGGAAATCAAACGGCGTCGTACAGTGCTAGCAGACATTGTCCTGCCTACTGTAGCACCCCACTGTTGTGCTAACACTGTGGAAGTGGCTGTACGATCTGCTACACACATGCGATAGAGGTGTCTGTCATCTCGCGGTGTCGTCGTGCTGGGTCTTCCTGAGCCTGGTCTTCGGTGTGCCCTGTTCTCTTCGCTCCACTGCCTCCATGCACGCATAATTGTCGTTGCATTACGTCCTACACGAGCAGCAATGTCACGATACGACCATCCCGCTTCACGCAGACCAATTATGCGTCCTCTTTCAAAGTCTGTCAGCTGTTGATATGGTACCCTTCGTCGTCGTCGAGGCATGGTGTTCTTTCAAGCAATTACTCTGAAAATCTAATCATTTATACTCTGACCCATTGTATGCAAATATTGCAAATTGCATATGGATTAGACCATTCCATCAGGGTGTTGCGATTTTTATAAACAGTAGTGTATATTAGCTTAAATTTTAAATACCACGCTATGATTAAACAAAATTTCAGGTCCTTAGGCATTTCTGTTCAAATACAGGGTCTTTATAATTAAAGTTCCATTTTGACATGGCCATAAAAAAAACTACTGGACCAAAAGCTATAATACTTGGTAATATTATACAAGAGGGCATGGGAAGTTCATACCCACAAAAAAAAAAAAAAAAATTAGTTCAAAAGGTTACCACCAGCATAGAATGGCGCTCTATGCATTATTCGTATACGAAATTAGACACGACGGCACAGGTCAACAAGTCTTTAATCGTTACTAAAATTAGTTACATGTTGAATGTGGCCTCCACCATTTACTGAAACACAGGTTACACCGGATTACTGTGTTTAATTTCGTATACGAATATTGCATAGAGCGCCATTCCATGCTGGTGGTGACCTATTGAACTAATTTTTTTTTTGGTGGGTATGAACTTCCCATGCCCTCTTGTATAATATTACCAAGTATTATAGCCCTTGGTCCAGTAGTTTTTTTTATGGCCATGTCAAAATGGAACTTTAATTATAAAGACCCTGTATTATAGCTTCAATTGTATTTGAGGCCGCCAGGAACCCCGAGGCCTAAACCATGTATATTGTCTCCTTGTTTATTGTCTATAATTTTTAAGTAACGCACTGTAAAAATATAAAACTTCAAGTTCTTAGGCCTTTTTATTATTCAAATGTTAGAGCTTGATTTGTGATTTGGGCTTCACGGCCCCTGTCGAGACCGAAGAGGCTTAAATCAGTTTTTAGTAAACTACTATAAGTATACAAAATTTCAGAATTCTAAGCCTTTTCGTTCAAACATTATAGCTCTGTTTGTGTTTAGGGCCCCAGAGGACTATATAAGTTTGAGTGTATAAGAGCTAAAATTTTAAGTAATAAACTATAAATATGCAAGAATTCAGGTTTCTGGACTTCTGGTACAAAAGTTATAGCTTGATTTGTGATTGGAGCTCAGGGCCCCTGTCGAGACCCAAGAGGCTTATACCAGTTTTTAGTGTGTATTAGCTAAATGTTTAAAGTAATATTCTATAAGTGAACAAAATTTCAGATTTCTAGACCTTTTCGTTTAAAAGTTGTACTTTTGCTTGTGTTTGGAGCCTCTGGGGCTCTGCTGGGGCCTATATTACTTTTTTGTATATTTGCAATATTTTTTTAGTACCACACAATGAATATACAAAATTTCAGGTTTCCAGACCTTTCCGTTCAAATGTTATTGCTTCAATTGTATTTGGGGGCCTCTGGACTTCCGGCGGGGCCCTAGAGGCTTATGTCACTTTTCTTGTATATTGGTTTTATTTTTTTAGAACCGCACTACAAATTTACGAAATTTCAGGATTTTAGGTCTGTTTGTTCAAAAGATAAAAAAAGGAACCATGAAATTCATACAAGTGGCCCCTGAGGGACCCCGGGGCACCTTAGAGGATCTTGTTTGTTTGTTTGTTTGTTTGTTTTTTATACAAATCTACAGTTTTATTCCGATCTTGATAAAATTTCGCATACATGACCTTCAAAGCATGAGGAAGGTCACTGTCTACCTCAAATTTCAAAAAAATAATAATTATTGATAAAAAATCGATATTCATGGTTATGGCAGGGCATATTAATGAGAAATATCTCATGACCAACAATGCAAGACAAAGTTTTTGCAACAGTAGGTATCAACAATGGTATCAACACGCAATTCACAAACTCTGCACGGACCAACAATATATATCTCATGACCAACAATGCAAATAAAAGTTTGTGCAACAATAGGTATCAACAATGGTGTCAACACGCAATGCACCAACGTAATGCAAGGATCAACAATATATGTCTCATGACCGACAATGCAAGGCAAAGTTTGTGCAATATAGAATTCAATGCATAGAATTCCTGTTATTCAGGTTTTTCTTGGAAAAGAGAATTCTTAGTATTTAAAAATTTCTTGAAAAATCTTTAAAAATGATCAGTAACTGGAGATAATGGAGAGTTAGCAGACTATTGAGAAAGAGTGGAAAGACGACAGAGGAAGCACTCCTTTAGCTCCGTGCTGTATTGAGCAAATGGTAAGCATGTCAATAGAAGAATCAGCGACTGCTAGACTACACAAAGTGATGAATGGCCAATTTTTGCTTCAAGACATCGAAAGAAGAAAGGAAACTGCAACAACATCAAGTGTACATCTAAAGTAAGATTACGTGAGTAAGAATTTATTTAGACTAGAAAGCATCCTTGGAGAGGTCCATCCATTGTGAGCCTTTAAAAATTTTTTTTTCGGTAAATCAAGTCCCGGTATGTCATCTAGAATGGATTTTTTCAGTGAAGAGGTAAATTCCTGTCTTTCGGATTTTTCTTAGAATGGATAGTCCCTTCGCTCTACATTGTAGTGATTGAGTTATTATTTAACCAATTTGGAGGTTTAATTTAGCTTTTTGAGTTTGTTCTGTTTACTTACAAGCGTAATTATTCCGGGCAACGCCGGGTCCTCTGCTAGTCCGCTATACTTTTCTTACCGTCTTCTGTATAGGATCTACGTGTGTACCAAATTTCAAGCCTCTAGGTCATCTTTTCAAAAGTTATGGCGTGTGACATATACATTACAGAGTGCATACATACATCTGTACCGTCGTTAATAAGGTTTAAAAATGGAGAAGCGAAAGCAATCGTCGTTAATCGATGACTACGAAAAAAAATATACATAAAAGAACTCTTTCTAGAAAGTATCACGTGCAGAAACATAATTTTTTTTATGGAAATATCAAATGCTAATATAGAAACGCATGCTGGAAAGATTTATTCTGAAGTCCGTACCTTTTGTCCCGGAGGGTGTTCCACAATTGAACAAGTTCTCCAATATGCTCTTCGATTGATCCTCTCAGTCAATTGCAGAATTACATCCGTAGAAAATCTCCAATATCGAGATTATATCGGGGTTCAATATTATAAAATTATTCATCTTGTTACATTATAAAGAAAATAAATTCTTGCTGACTTTTTAAATTCTTAAACGAGACGTATTATAATGTTTTATTTTCTTAATACATACTCATCTTATGTATGAATCTCTCTCTCATATACATAGTGTCATTATCACACTTGTTTTATTTGTTTGTTTTACAGGTGGTGGGAACATTTTAGCCCAGTTGGCTTGCCTCGCCTCTTTGTGCGCATGCTGTGTTGCGTGCTTTTGTGTATGTTGCCTTATGACAGTTGCAGAACGCCATGAACCAATGATCTCTGCGGTGATAATGATGGTTGTATTATTCGTAAGTGTTATATCACAGGTTACATTTATATTCGTGAATATAAGTTTAAGATCACAGTTAAATTGCAGACCTTTAACGGTAAAAAACAAAGGCATACGAGGCCTGTGAGAAAAGTATCCGACCTAATTTTTTTTTGCGAAAACCTTATGGATTTGGATTGCGCTTGCTTGCATGAGCCGACCTTGAACCTTTGTGCGTATGCGTGAATTTTTCCCGTCTCTCAATAGCGTCAGTTGCTGGCAATCAGCATTAGAGGGAGGTAGTGTGTTGTGCTCTCGTCGGTTTTTGATTTGAAGGAAAATGACGGAACGACTGGAGCAGCGTTACTGCATCAAATTTTGCCAGAAACTGGGCGACAGCCAGGTGGAAACCATCAGTGGTCACAGTGGAAGCATTCCTCGTCACCACGACCAAAGGAGGCCCGCCAAGTGCGCACTAGCAGAAATTGATGCTGACTGCTTTCTTTGACTCTCGCGGTGTGCTACACCACGAGTTCGCACCACAGGGTCAAACAATCACCAAAGAGTACTACAGGGATATCCTCTGTCGCCTACGTAATGCAGTGCGGCGCAAGAGACCGCAGTTGTGGTCAACAGGCAATTGGTGCCTCAACTCCCGTGGTACAACAGGCTCCTTACTCTCCTGACCTGGCCCCTGCGACTTTTGGCTGTTCCCCAAACTCAAGAGGCTATTGAAAGGAACGCGATTTCAGACAAGAGAGGACATTATGGCTGCAACGACAGCCGAGCTAAACTCCATTCCGAAAGACGCTTTCCAGGAATGCTTCCAACAATGGCGGCACCGCTGGGAGCAGTGTGTGGAGTCCCAAGGAGACTACTTTGAGGGTGATTAGGTTTCCAATGCTCCAGGTGTGTAATTTTTTTTCCCGGCCGAAGGTCGGATACTTTTCTCACAGGCCTCGTATATAAGATATGATGAATTTGAATTTATTTAGAAAATGTTTTCGCATCCTTTGATCCTGTAAAATACTGTAGATATTTAAAAAGGGCTGCATCTCTTTATTCGATCTCCTCCCAGATGATAAGCAGTAACGATTATTAGAGGAAAAAATGGTAATGTGGCCCCCTACTGGTAAATTGACCCCCAGCCTAACAAATGTTATCCAGAAAATGGGTAAAATATCCCAATAAAGCACACCATACCCGGCACAGACTTTCAGCAAGATAACGCCAGACCGCACACGGCAAAATGATAATGGTATGTCAGCATAATGTCAACTGCCTGCCATGGCCCGCGAGGTCCCCAGACCTATTGCCAATTGAGCACGTGTGGGACATGTTGGGACGTCTTTTACGATCACCCCGCATTCTCAATGACCCGACTTAGCAGGTTCACCAGGCATGGACAGATGTACTCCAAGATGACATTCGCCACCTGTATGATCAAACATTGTCAAACTTCAACGCCACAGGCTTGTGGTCAGAAGAAAGGTCATCAATCGTGTAGATATTGTACTGTTTGAAGAAACTCTTCATAGCGAGATGTCCAAAACGTCACTAGTAGGAGAGTGGTCGCAGTGGTAGTTGTCCTCCACAGGTCCAGCAGCGATGATATCATCTTTTCCTTGTAAATACCTATAGAGAATCATGCCATGGTAATTCTGCGTTCTGGATTTACAGCTTGGGTGTTTGGCATTTAGGTCACCAGCCAGGACGACTGGAGTGTCACCACTGAAGAGTTCATCAAGTTCGTTAACATCAAGAAAATGTTTTAGGTGAATTGTAGAGCGCCACGAACTTCATTTCACCAAGGGAGACGTCATTGATAATTCCATACCTGCATAGCACTTGGAGACTAATTCTTGGTGTTGAATTCCCTTCTTAATGATGATCGCAACGCCCCCAGAAGCACATCTTGCAGCGTTTGAATCCATACGATCCTTACGGTACACATAGTAGCCAGGTAGCTTTCTTGCTTTATCAAAAATTGTGAAACTCGATACGCTTTTGGGGAATCTCCCTAGCGTTCCATATCACGCACCGAAGTTCACCTTTGTTGAGTACAGTATAACGTTGTGCAGCCATAGTATAATTAGTTGGTTGTAAGGAGCCCACTCAACTGTGGGTAACCTTTGCCTAGATTAGAAAACAGATGAAAGATACGTCCTAATTGCTTATACATACCTGGTAGGTCGTTAATGTTGAGGCCTTTTTCCTCTGGCTTAGACACAGCAGCAGCAAAGGATTTGTCTGTTGTCACTTTAGAACTAAGCATCCTTTGAACCTGGGGGTATTTTGGACATTATGTGTAGCTTGAAGTGTGCTGTCCACCACATCTGATGCACTCTGGGGGGTCTTGTCCTTTAATCTTGGGGCAGTCTCTTGACTGGTGCCCCTCTGCAACGAGGATCTTCCGTACAGCCCATGGATATGTGTCCGAATCGTAGGCAGTTATAGCATTGTAGTGGCTTCTTGTTCCCTCGAAAGACTTCCACTAACACTGCCAGCGGCCCAATACGTGGAATGTTCTTCAATGACTGATTGTGTTCAGTGTTCGGGAGCAGAACCAAAACCATCGGCCTGTCAATGGATCCTTTGGCTTTCCTCAGTCTGATTACCTTTTCTGGGAAGTAGTCGGCTCTTTTTAGGTCTTCTTGAAGTCATCGAGGTCATACGTAATATCCACATTACGAATCACGTATTTCAAGACCTTCTCCGACTTCAGTTGATGATGCTGAATTTTTAAATATTATCAGACTTAATTCCAGAGACTGTTGTGAGTTTCTTCGTCTTCACATTTAACTTTGACGGTTTCAGCTCTGCCCGTATGAACACGCTTCTCAAGCTGGAACATGCTTCTCGAGCTCAGTCAAAATCGTCTTAAACGGCACGCCATGAGTCCGCACGATAATCAGCGGGAAATACTTCTTCGTGATTCTATGGTCTTCATTAGTCGGCTGCCCATTCTTCGGATTCCTCTTTCTAGATGCGCTGACGACATCTTCGTGTACTGTGCCCGCGAGAAGGCGGCTGCGTTTCCAAAATCTCTCACATAGCGCGCTAGCTGCCTTGGCCAATCCATTTTGCTAAAGGGTAGTAGTAGTATACTGCAAAGTTACTCAGGGCTTGGAAAATGTTATTTTTGTATATGGACATTCGTGCAAAAATGGTAAAAGGGAAAACGTTACATTCTGAAGGAAGGAAGGTTGCTCTGAACGTCATTTCATATTTTGATGATGTTGCGAAACGAAATTACCCTATAGAGAAATGGATTGGCCAAAGCACCTAGCGCGCCATGTGAGAGATTTTGGAAACGCAACCGCCTTCTCGTGGCGTGGGCACAGTACTCTGGAGACGGTCTTTAGGTTATCGATCCTCGTGCCCTTTCTGAATTTTTTATTACTAACAACAATCCAGGGACTATCATCCACTTCTTCATCAGTTCCATCAGAGTGACTTCTTACAGCCAACGTTTGTCGAACAGTCACTATTTTCTATTACATCCATAGACTCCACACTTTTAGCAGAGGAACTAGTTTTAAAAACATTACTTACCTTGCTTTATCAACCGGTTTATCTTCTGTGGAGTTTCCTGCCTTCGGAGTCCCGGAGCATTTCTCAAAGGCTTCCTTAAGTTCACTTATCTTGTGAATAACATCTCTACGAGAGTCTTGAATTTCTTTGTTGACACCTTTGAACTTCTACTCAAAACTTTTATGTAGGGATTCGACTTAGCGTTTATTTCATCCCGGAGAGCTTCTAGCATTTCGTTGAAACTAGGTCAAACGCAGCAAACCTAGCATCCAAGCAAGCATCCGAGTAGGCCTTTTCGCAGGGCACAGTTTTACCATCCGCCACTTGCAAAGACTCTTTAGCCGACTTCAACGTGGTTAATTTGGACGAAGCCATCATATTCCTAAAGCATCAGTGAGAGAAGGGTTCATAATACTATTTCTATGAACGAAATTGGTAGTAACCTTACAGTATAACATAGGGACAACAAAGTTTCCAACTACATGTACGTAGTTAGTGTCACTGTGTTTATATCAATTTTTAAAGTTATTCTTACTTTTCGAAAAGTTGAATTGTTTTCAAAGGATGTCACTAGATGGCGATACTATATTATCGAAAAGTTGAATAGACTTTTTGTTTTTAAAGTACATGTATGTCACTAGATGGCGAGGCCAGACGGCGTACTTACGAGCAGTAAATTACGTTAAGTTTGAGAAGTAGCCAAATTCATGCAATAGAGGGGACTGAAATCGCTTATTCCATAAATACAGCAATCAAATTGTTCCACAGAATTTGCGGGTGTGCACAGACCAGGGGATTAAAAGACCGTTTTAAAATTTAGTTATATACTATTGTAACTTTAATTTGACATATTAATATTATTTTATTAACTAATTTCGTTTATAGAAGCAAAATTACTATATAATGATCAAGGAGACCATAGCTTAAATTTCAGCATCAATAATGCAAAATTTCATCATACACATCAATTACGTATTTTAAAGATAGACCCGGAAACCTGCCAGCATACTTGAAGTGGGAAGGTCCGAAAGTGAGTAAAACACATGGCTAAACATGAGGGTACCTGATTAATAATTCTTTCATACTCCGATCATGGAATGATAAGTTTATCTCTTCGTTAACTTTCTATTTGAAGTATTTTATAATATTTTATAAACAATTTTATGGTTTCAATTTCACTTTCGTTTCGATCATCTTCAGTACGTATTTTCGATTTATGGTTGTGGAAAGTGATTCCTGATTCTTTTTCGTGTCTATTTGTACGGTTGTACGCGGAAACTTTGAGGAATGGTTTTTGAATTAATTATTCCTCGGGCCCAAAATCGACAAAAACAAAAGAGCCACACAGCTAAAAACATCACGGCTCACTCCTGCCCAGAACTGCCATGGCTTCAATTGGCTTCATTTTGGTGGGATTAGTGAACAATAGGATTCGGAATCTACCTTTAATATACGTCACTGGAACAAACAGCCCGAGCAACGCCCGACGGGCATATCAGCTAGACTTTTGTTTTCAAAGGATGTCACTAGATGGCGATGCTAGACGAAGAATTTTTCATTTTATTCAATTTTCAGGTATATATTTTCAGAAAGCTTGCTTCTCTCAGGGTCAGTTATACGTTGCTTGCTCCCGCGTGTCCAGCTGTTGAAATCTACATGTTTATGCGCCACAGGGGAAGACATACAACGTTGTTTACCGAAATGGACTTGAATGCACAACTATTTTACAATCCATGCCCAGCTTGTCTGTGTAGCTGATTCATTTATCTTATCATTTTTTTCATTATTTACTTTTGTACATATAATTTAATTTTCTTTTGTTCCCAGTTCATTATTCATAAATCATTTTTGGTTTAAATGATTATGAAAGGTTTGGAGAAAGCTTTCTAGACTGTTTCTCATTTTCTTGCATTCAGTTCATACTTTGTTAATCATAGTTCAATTTTTAACATAACAAACAATTGTTAAAAAAAAATTACTCAACGCATCTTCTCCACTCGGGCGAAGCCGGGTAATATTGCTTGTTAGTTATAAATCCGAAAATAATTTTATCGACTTAGATTCTAACTAATTTTAATAACCTTGCGGATTATATATAGTTTTGTAATTAAGTCTAAATGGGTATGTTTAACATTAGATTCTCATTTATCTATTTATAGATTTGGAGTCTTCTAGCATTATATTTTTCAGGCGATTTGTTGCTTTGGAATAAAAAAAATTATGGCTTTTTCTTTGGCGAAGATGATGATCCATATTTGGATGACGGTAAGAAACAATTGTAAGTTTTTTATATACTAAATGGCCAATTTATTATGACCACCTGACAGTTAATAATGACCACAAACACCCTATTGTAGCTGGAGGGCGAGACTCTTATAAAAAAAAGAAAGTTTATTGCTTACGTCAATAGTAAAAGTGATTTGTTTGTAAAGATTTGAGTAAAACGAACAAACTTTTGAACGTGGAATAATTGTTGGAGCTCGGTGCCATGGAGCGAGTATCAGCGAAGTCGCCGCATTCGTAAAATATTCAAGAACAGCTGTTGTTAAAGTGTTTAAAGACTGGACTTCAACCAAAAAACTGGATCTTAGAATGCAATTTGTGGCTGTCATCGACTAGTGAGCGCAAGGGACCTGCAAATGCATTATTACAACCCATCAAGCCGGTGGAAGCAGCGTTATGGTTTAGGAAATGTTTTCCAGATATGCATTGGATCCTTAAATTCGTTTTGAATCAACGTCTGCATCGCACAACAAATCTAAACACCATTGCTGATCAAGATTATCCGGTCATGTTGATGGTTTATTTCAATGAAGATGGCTATTTTCAACAAGCCAATGTGTCCTGGCATACTGTTTATATTGTACAGAATTGGTTTCAGGAACATTAAGGAGAATTTGCCTTGCTTAGGTGGCCCCCACAACCTCCAGATCTCAATCCTATCAGCATTTATTGGATGAAGTTGGAAAATCATAACACAGCTGGATCCACAACCATCAAATCTCACAAGTTGAACGTGCTGTTGTCATGTAAAAAAAATGAGGATACAAATATCTATATACAGGGTACGTCAGGTATTTGAGGACACACCTTCGTTTGGCTACTGCTGCACTATAGTAAATTGTATGTCCTTTCCGTTTCCGGAAAGCAAAATGGCGGACCATATCAAGTAACACAAATCATGAAGAGACATGCATTAATGGTGGCAATAAAGGTAGAGCACAGCGATTTAGAGATATCACGATTTCTAAAGTAAGGAGACCGAAGGAGTTGTAGACCGAAGATGGCAATGTTGCACCAGTAGCAAAGCGTAAAAAGCATGCCTCACGCTCTGACATCATCAGAACACATGAATTTATTCAGCAAGTGTCGCAGGCCATCGATGACAATTCCAGAACATCCATGAGGTCACTTGCCAAAGATTGCCATGAGGTCACTTCGGAAGGAATAATCAGAAATGTTGTCCATGAAAACATCAGATATCACTCGTATGTTATGCGAAGAGGTCAGTTTATGTCAGACAAAACACGGGAAAACCCCCTACTCAGATCGAAAAGGCTCTTAAACAAGCTGAAAAATCCGCGTGAAGCTGATTTGCTGTGGATTATCTCCTCCGACCAGAATCCGTTGGACTACTACGTATGGAGCGGAGAGAGAGGTCAATGAACACCCCCATAATACCAAAGATGAATTGAAAGCTGCCATTGTTCAAGTAATGACCAGTAATGACCATTTGATTCGCGCATGTCGACGGTTTCGATCTCGCATTGAAGCAGTTATAGAAGTGAAGGCGGATTCATTGAATATCCATATAACAAGAAGGTTTCTTGTGTATGCTCATGATATGTTTCGATAATAAAGTTATTATCTCGACTTACATATATCTCTGTTTTCTTCTTGACGTGAATCTGTCCTCAAATACCTTACGCACCCTGTATATAATAAAACTGTTGAGAGTCCGTGGTTGTTCAAGCATCACGCAAAAACTACTGGACGGATTTTGATGAAATTTAGTATGGTTATTGCTTATAGTCTTGGTCACAGTTTAGGGTATTTTTTCTGCGTGGAAATGTCTCATCCTCACGGGAAAATTACAAAAATGCTCCGTGGAGTGGTAGTTTAACTTGCCTACAGATGTCGCCAAAAAGGAAATATGCCTTCTAAATATGTAAATAAACACAAAGGGACTGTAATAAAGCAATACTTAATTTTACTTGTGTAGCTGACACATTTCGAAGTCACTTCATCATCGGAGCTAATGAATACAATGTGAAGAAATTTATAACTGACAAAAACGGAAGTACATAATAAGAGGTGGTGACCAATCAGATGTCAGTGATCTGAAGCATCTGATTGGCCTAACTTAGGAAGGTGAAGGAATAAATTTAGCAATACAATTTTAAATCTGATTGCTTAAAGACTACAGATTGTCTTTGATTACATCATGTATTAAATCAATGTCAAAATTAATTTAGTTATTCAATAATTTATTACAATTTTGCCGCTTACGTTTATAGATAGCAATATTTTCCATAAGTCCAAGTTTCTTGATATCTTTGGTTTGCTTGACGACTTCCATAATTTCATTGATCTTGCCGAATCCATATTTGTGTTCTATTATGTGATCGGATTTATTGTCTCTATATACAAAGTGTTTTTGAATTGAGTACAGATTTTTTGGGAGATGATAGAAGAGGTCCTTAGAAGTATTTTTTGTCATATGAACATGGGGTCCCCGCAGCTCCGTTTACTTACAATACTGCATTGAACAATGAAATGACACCGGGACGCAGTGTGCGTTGGTAGGCCTAGATTATTTTATTTTTAACAATTAACACAAGCAATCTACTGTATGACTTTTACAGTAATTGTTCGAAAGGACCACCATTTGCTTCATAGCACAATTCGCAACGCCTTATGATGGATTGATGTACGCGTGGAAACAGTTGATTTGCACGGTCGCTGATGCTTCGAAAGGTGCAAGAATTATGTCCCAGTGATCATAGTCCCCGGCGTGCTTTCGCGGAATGGTTTATGCAGCAACAGAATAGGATTCCATGGTTTTGTGGACAGATGAGGCAACGTGTTCGCGAGAGGGAATGTTCAATAGCTACAATAGTCATGTCAACCCATGTGCAACACATGTTAACAGTTTTCAGCATCGTTTTTCGTTGAATATTTGGGCTGGCATGATTCACAATATCCTGATTGGGCCATATCTCCTACCATGCCGTCTTAACGGGCAAACATACCTTGGTTTCCTGGTTTCAACAGGACGGAGCACCTTCGCATTACACAAGAGCAGTTAGAGATTACCCAAATGAGACATATCCTGGTCGTTGGATTGGTCGTGGCGGACCAGTTGCTTGGCCACCGAGATCGCCAGATCTCACACCGATGGATTTTTTTTTATGGGGAAGCATAAAATCAATGGTGTACTCCGAACCCGAAGATACCGAAGAAGAATTGGCGCCTCGTGTTGTCACGGCAGCAGGTGACATCAGCGACCGTGCAAATCAACTGTTTCCACGCGTACATCAATCCATCATAAGGCGTTGCGAATTGTGCTATGAAGCAAATGGCGGTCCTTTCGAACAATTACTGTAAAAGTCATACAGTAGATTGCTTGTGTTAATTGTTAAAAATAAAATACTCTAGGCCTACCAACGCACACTGCGTCCCGGTGTCATTTGATTGTTCAATGCAGTATTGTAAGTAAACGGAGCTGGGGGGGACCCCATGTTCATATGACAAAAAATACTTCTAAGGACCTCTTTTATCATCTCCCAAAAAATCTGTACTCAATTCAAAAACACATTGTATAAGAGAGTATCTGTGTTCATCGAATCTATCCGTGAACCGGCGTTTCGTTAAACCTAAATAAAAGCTTTGGCATTCGGGGCATGATAACTTGTATATTCCGCTTTTTTCGTATCTATTGTCGTCTATTGATGGCCTGGAGTTTATCATAGTTTTGCAGTTTTTAATGGTACGGAAAGCGGTTTTGGTTCCTCTATTTTCAAATATTTTTGTAATTCTATAAATATCTGGGCCGAAGTATGTAAACAAGTTGAATTAATTTTTTCTTTTTCTCTATCATCGTTGGCGCTTGGTTTTGTCATAGTTCTATTTCTGGCGTCTACTATTATTCTATTCACTATTTCTTTACTTCAAAACGAAACAAAGAACCTTTAAATACCCAAACTAACCTAACTATTTCTTTAGGAAAGGGTTTCGTTTTGCTAGGCTATGAATTGTTTTAATTTCTGCTTTGCGTTTCTGATCAGAGGTTGGGTATTTAAAGGTTCTTTTTGCAAGATATTTCAAGGCGGCTTTTTTGTGTGAGATAGGGTGGTTGGAGAGGAGATTTATTATGTTGGAGGTAGTCGTAGGCTTTCTATATATTCCGAATTCAAGATTGGAGTCCATTCTTAATATGGTTAAGTCCATAAAATTGATGCTTCTGTTAGTTTGGTTTGGTTTGGTTTGTTTGGTATTAACGTCCTTTTCAACTGCCATGGTTATAGACGTCCTTTTCAACTGCCTTTTCAGGACGGCGTTATAGGGGCCACAAATTTTGCCTCGCAAGGGTTCTTTAACGTTCAGCCGGCAAACGACTACACGGGACCAACGGCTTTACTTCCCTTCCGAAGGAAGTGCATGATCTCAGGATTTCCCCCTGAAAAATCCTCGTCGTCCTCGGCCCGGATCGAACCCGCGTACTCGGGCATCAGAGGCGATCACGCAACCGCTGAGCCACCGAGGCCGATACTTCTGTTAGTTTTGACTCTAATGTGTAGGAGATATTTTGATGGAAGGTATTGAATTTGTCGCATATAATGTTTGGATTGGTTTTTATCATTGTTGTATAGAATTAAGGTGTCGTCTATGTGCCTGAAGTTTCCGATAATTTCGTGGTTCTCTAATAGAGGTTTTACATGAACTTCCTCTAGTTGTTGCAAAAAGAATTCAGATAGGAGAGCACTAAGTGGGGATCCCCTTAGGACTCCTTGAGGCATAGAAAAAATTTTATCCTTAAATGAAAAATAATTTTGTTCACATACGGGCTGTAGCAGTATTAGGACATCCTCGCTTATGGTTTTGATCTTCTGGTCTGTCGTCTTTAAGCGTTCTTTTATGATGGAAATTGTTTCTTGCACTGGAATGTTGGTATATAGATTCTTTATGTCTAAAGATAACATACAGGTATTTTGGTTGATGTTAACCTGTTGCAAAGATTCTATTAAATGAATAGAGTTCTTTATACAATATGTTGAAGACGCGTGGACAGCTTTCTTGCAATGTTTTCGATATCCATCTCGCGATTTTGTAAAAAGGTGCGTTCATGCAATTTACTACGGGTCTTATGGGATAGTCGGGTTTATGTAATTTTACCAACGCCCTTAGATTCGGAGCTGTGGGGTTAGGGTTGTATAGAAATTTGCACATATTCTTAGTTCCTACTGAGCATCTTTTGTTAATGGTAGCTTTAAGGTTTCGTTGATAGGACTGCGTTGGGTCTTTCTTGATAACGATGAACTTGTTGTCTTCGATGAAATCTTCTATTTTCTTATTGTAATCGTTTGTGTAGATGACTACGGAGGCATTGCCTTTATCAGCTTTGACAATTATGGCTTCTGATTCCGTGATTTTGTTTTGGATTGATTTAGCTGTTTTAAAGTCAACCCTGGCTATATTACGGTCTTGAATGGGAAGGGATAATGCGGAAAGTTCTGCTTCTATAGCGAGGTTTTCAATATCATCTTTTGTTAATTTGGAGTGAACATTATGTTTTAAGCGGTTTGTTGAGGAGACCCATTTCTTGGTGGTCAAAGTCGATATTGGTGAGGTTAATTACGTTATTATGGAAGTTGAAAGGTCGTACCTTGTGTGGACACAGTTTCTCGATTTTCTCGATCATCTTGTTGTATTTCTCTTCCTTGGCTAATTCTATTTCTCGATTGAAATGATCCATTAAATTCACGCATATTTCGGGGGTTATGAAGTCGGAGATTTGCATCTGAAGTCGCATGATTTTAAGCTTTAAATTGATTTCTTGCCATATAGTGATCATAATTCTTCTTTTATCATCTTCTTCTCTGCGAATTTCTTTGCGCGCATAGCGGCGGGCGACTTGTCTTTCATTCGAAGTGTGGCGTAATTCGGCGTTATCTGCAGCGAGAGTACAGTTAAGTAGTTGACAAACACAATACGATGTGGACACTGTGGCTGTGACCAACGCGTGATGCATCTAAGATCCCGATGCTAACGAAAGCGCATTGGCAACACTTAGATTAAACTTCTAAAATGAGCAAGATGAATCACATACCAGTCTCTGGTGTTTAGACGACACTCTTGAAAGTTTAATTAAATTACGGAGCACACAATAAGCAACCTTTGTGTTCTAAAATACCTCTCACGTCGTTATCCTTGTAGGCCCGTAAACCCCATGGGAATATTCCTAGGAAGCGACGTGTCTGGAGAAAGATGGCATCCAGAAACACGAACGGAGCGAACTTTATTTCTAGGCTGAGAAATCCTTAGACAGATACTGAGTCCTTCACCAGATACTTAGCTGGTGAATTATCGATGCTGAGTCCACTGATCAATAAATCAAAATCCTGGGCGTTACGGCATCTGATACTTTCATTGAGGTGCATCTCCTCGTTGGTGGCGCAGAATTCTCCGACGGTACAGCATCAGCTGTTCTAGTTGCAGCGTAGCTCCGCGCTGTTGGGACAGAATTCTGCATTAGCTTAGGCAGAATACAATGGCTTTTCTCCGCTAACTTGTCACGCACCGTTAATGAATTAGTTGAGGCAGGGGAGCAGCAATCATCTGACTGTTTCTGTTAAAAAAACTTTTTCGTTCTCACGTTGAAAATTTTTAAATGGCCCACATGATCTCACACGTTGTTCCTCTACGTCATCCTCTCTCCTAGGGAAACTACATGAGTTTCCCTACTTTCTACTATTCGTTCTTTCTTCCGAGCAAGAGGCTGACGTCACCGATGATGCTGTTGAGTATAAGTATCGCATCCGACACTAATAAGTATAATATCAGGTGACACAGTTTTATCTATTTCATCATCCTAGATGTTATTAACATGAATCTAGAATCTGAGTTATTAACATGTTGATCTTGGTGGCGGCATTTTTATTTCTGTTCATATGTCTTTTAGCGTTCAAATTCTGACCCATGTTCATATGAACATTTTTGCTTAAAACGACCCTAAAAGTTTGTAAAACTATTTTTGAAACATCCTTTATAAGGGCGAGAAGCCTCTAGTGTAGTTTATATCCTTGATAAAGCCGGGAATAAATGGCGAAACTAGTCGAAAACTCTGTTCTCCTTTTATTGTATTGTAAAGTCTCTAGCAATTTCAAAAATACTTATTGTCGTAGTTTTTAAATTTTGGCCATGACACATGGTGTCGTATTGCACATTCACCTATCGACATCTAATGGAGTCTATGCCAAGAAGAATCGATGCTGCATTAAAGGCAAAATATAGTCCAAAAAAGTGCTGAGGAGGTGGTCATAATTAACTGGCCACTCAGTGTAAATGATTAAAATGTTTAATTTTTGATAAAGTCATAAAATAGCAGCAAAAGAAACAAAAGCTCAGTAGCGTTGTTTTCTTTAATTAATTCACTGTTGTTATTCATGTAACATTTCTTTCCCAACTGTGCACCTCCAAAATGAAAAACTGAGTAGAGGACCTCAATACCAAAGAGAATTTGCCCATATATGTTATCTGAAATGCTACCATGTAGATATTAACGCTTTTGTGATATTGTCAGTAACCCCTAACTTATTCCGTTAAAATGTTTGTTTCGGAAATGCATGTCCTTTTGAGGAATTTGGTTAATTGAGTTCTATTATTTGGGCAATGTAGTATTTAATTACAGAAAATGTACCATTTCCATGTGTGATCCTCCTACGCGGGCGGACCTCGTAGGATCCGCTGAGCTTTTGCCAACCGCGCAGGATAAAACCTACAGGGGTTGTTGACCTGGTATAAGGGAATGAAATGACTTAGTCGCAACGTCTAGCAATGCACAAATAATTTAACGATAGTTAAGGTAAATTACATCAATTAACTAGGGGCCCCTTTTCAATCAAACTTAAAGAACACATCAGTCAATTAATATACAGATCAAATTGTCTCAGTATTGTTATTGTTGTTCATTATCAAGACTGCGCTGGACAACTGACTAAGGTTTGCATACTTCTTCATCTTATAAAGAGCTTTGCAATTCCTCCCTTCCCCTAACACACTAGGCTTCAAGAACAATAGCCGAGGTGCTATGGAACCGTACACCAGAATCTTCAACACTATGAGTCACTAGACTACAAAATATACCCATACCCGTCTCTATACCTATTGACCCACCAAACTTCAAGTGTCTTTAATCCCGAGACTCTAGGTTCCCTCCAATTCATTCTACCACAAACAGGGATGGTGGGAGAAATTGCTCCACTTTACAACCTGTACATATTTTCTGAGTTTATTCAGCGCTCTACCACTACTTTAGGGAAACAAACCTGATTATGGACGCATTTAGCTTTGTTAACATAACATGCCAATACAGTATGTCTCAGTTAAGAAAAAAAAAACTATCGGACAAACGGCCACCTCACTACATAGTCAACAGTTAGTATGCAAATTCATGCGTCATAAGATACAAAAAATATAGTGGAGGTAAAAGAACAGTCTTCATCGGCCAGTTCGTGGTCATGAACCCATGCCATCAAAGGGAACTCTCTTGGGATAGTTCATCGATACATCCTTTCTGCGACGACACGGATGGGCACAGGGGAAGCGGGATGGCACTAACCACAGAAATCCAAAACACCGTTACCAGTGAGAAATACTTCCCTGCACTACAAGCGCCGTTTTTTCTTTCAGTAAACGTTCGGGCACATGTTGGATTCACGCAGCCAGTATAAAAGCGGATTATCCTGGTCAATTCTCCTCTAAATTATTCATCAGTATTCATTCTACACCGCAGAGGGGTATTATTAATATACTGTTTAATCCTCCATACCATTCGAGCCCAGGTAAATTTTAACCATATAAGAACAAAACTTAATTCCGATGCTTAGGCTTATCAGTCACTTGGCTGAAGAAGCAGAACAGTCTGCTCACACTATGAGCGAGAGAACAAACAAGATGACCTTCTCTTCTTTTCATATATTTTTTA
Source organism: Rhysida immarginata (assembly GCA_023313115.1). Lineage (NCBI taxonomy): Eukaryota > Metazoa > Arthropoda > Chilopoda > Scolopendromorpha > Scolopendridae > Rhysida > Rhysida immarginata. The sequence continues at coordinate 14,368 of JAHWFO010004063.1, read as the reverse complement.
ATGTTAACACAAAAACAAGCAACAAAACAATTCACTATAGCAGCCGCCACGTAAGTTGAACGATCTTTTGACATGCGCAGTAAGTCATCTCATCAATATGGTTTGTCTGGATTTTACCCATGTTGCACTTGTTCTACTATAGTGGAGATATTGTTGAAGTCATAATATAAAACAAATTGCATTCGAGTCGACTATTCTGTGTCATTTATCTATTTAAAAGATAAAACGAAATTAGAAATAAATATAAATACGAAAACAATGTTTCGAAAACGAAAGCGGATGTTTCATGGAATAGCTAAGCGATTTACTTCCCGTTATTGTCTATTGGCTGGCGTTAGAAATGACGTCATCCTGTCGTTTAACTTATGTGGCGGCAGCTATAGATAGATGCCAGCATCTCTTCTGAGAAGACAGGCTGAGAACAATCAATTCAGAGAACACTGCCTGTGCACTGAAAATTCATAATGTTGTCCGGAGCTTGAGCTGTCCAGTATTGTTGTCCGAAGCGGTGAGCTAAGAACAATGGTGAGCAGTGTCGACACCTCCAAGAAAGAAAGCCTGTGCACTGAAAATTCATCTAAGGTGTGAGTCAAAATGATAGCACCACAGAGGAATACGCCAAGTACTCAAAACATAAAACATTTATAATAATCTTTTATTTATTTCTTCTTTTGTATGACACTACTGGTAAACAGAAATTTTATAATATAGAAATTGCAAATCACATTATCAATTTAATCAACAAAAACATAAATTTGCCACTTGTAAACTGAGTCAAAATGATAGCACCACCAATCCCCCTTTACCTAATGAGACCAACTTGTGGCACCTATTTTGCATACAATGTAAGAAATGATAATGAGAAACATGAAAACCAAATCATTTTTCATTTCCGTGTGAAACAATTCATTTCCACTACATCTTACAATGGGTCGTGGTAAACAACTGACACAGTTTGAAAGAGGACAGATAACAGAATTATACAAAGCTGGACATTCTCTCAGAGAAATTGGCAGACGATTCAAGCGTTCCCATAAAGTTGTCAGCAATTTCATTCGCCAGAAAGATACTTATGGGACGAAAAAATCAACTGGGCGCCATCCTGCTCTTTCAACACGGCAAAAAAGATTTGTCATGAAAGAGCTAGCGCACTCTCAATCTAGCACACGATCTGTTGCATCACATCCTGCAATTCAGGTATCACAGTCCACAATTGTACGAACTGCGAAATCATGTACATGGCTTGCATACAAAAAACTGAAAGTGATGCCTGCACTGAAACCACAACATAAGACCAAACGAGTGGCCTGGTCTCGTGAACACATGACCTGGAGAACACAGTGGGACACAGTCATCTGGAGTGATGAGAAGAAGTTCAACTTAGATGGTCCGGATGGCTGGTCCTACTACTGGCATGATGTCAGAAGAGAAGAGTCGCTGTTTTCAAAGTGTCAACAAGGGGGTGGATCTTTGATGGTATGGGCAGGATTTAGCTCTCGTGGCAAAACAACCCTTGCTTTCCCCTCTGGTAAAATGAAGGCTGTGGACTATCAGGAGTTGCTAGGAGTTCATCTTCTGCCTGTTGCAGAAAACCTGGGTGGACCGTTCTTCATATATCAACAGGACAACGCACCTACTCATACAGCAAAAACAACCTGGGAATGGTTCCTGCAAAATGGAGTGTGTGTCATGGATTGGCCACCACTTTCCCCAGACATTAACCCGATGGAAAACCTGTGGGGAATCCTGGCAAGAGCGGTCTACAAGGATGGAAGGCAGTTTCATTCCATTGCAGAACTGAAGCAAACAATTTTGTTGTCTTGGGATCAAATAAACAGTCAACAGCTTTACAAACTTGTTGCAACAATGCCTACGACAGCGTTTAAGCTGATCTCAAGACAGGGAAGTCACATCGGGTACTAGTAATATTTTGTTCCTTCAATTTCAATACTGGTGCTATCATTTTGACTCAGTTTACAAGTGGCAAATTTATGTTTTTGTTGATTAAATTGATAATGTGATTTGCAATTTCCATATTATAAAACTTCTGTTACCAGTAGTGTCATACAAAAGAAAAAATAAATAAAAGATTATTATATATGTTTTATGTTTTGAGTACTTGGCGTATTCCTCTGTGGTGCTATCATTTTGACTCACACCTTATTCATCTACTAGAAATATCTGTAGATGAATTTAAGCAATATAAATCAAATCAGCAACACAGATTTCTGAAACTTCACGATAATTCTTCAAAAATATTTCGGAAATCAGAATTTCCTACTTCAACCTTGATTTCCGAAATATTTTATTTTATTTATTTTATTTACCTTTTTTTCCTTCTCTTTTTCTGTGACATTCCATGTCAGTGAGTGGCACATCAGCCCGGCGGAGGAAGTCCATGACTTCCTTGCTATTCGTTTAATTGGGTTTTTTAAGTTGGGTTATAATTTAATTTTGAATTAAATATGTTTTTTTTTGTTGTTGTTATTAAAAACGAAAGCCCGTTTATAGCGGCGATATTTGTTTGAGCATTGTTAGTGTTTTTCTGTGTTTGGGCGATCGCTGTTGCATCAAATCTCCCATGCAACAGAGATCGCGACTGTTGGGGCTGGCATTGTTTTCTCGGAGATATTTTTCCAAGACGATAGTGTCAGCCTCCCAATGTTGTATTGTTATATTGTGATTTCGTGTTGGTTACGGAGGTGTTTTTTTTTAAGTTGGTGTGAAGCGGAAGAGCGTGTGTGTGGAGCTCGAGAAAAACTGAATATCGGTAGATGAGGGCTAAACAGAGTTGCGTTTGCAATTAGAGCCCAAGATAAAAAACTTTCAAGTTTTATTTTGCATAAAGAAGCTTCCTCCAGATTCTTCTGTAATTTAGTTAGTTATTAATTTTAAATGCTTGCTGTATCTGTGTGAGTTTTGTACTGCGTTCGTTCTGTTCTTTCAACTGCATCGGCATGGCAATTGAATTCTACCGCAGCTGGGCCGGAAACGCATGAGATAAAGCTGTTCGAGCCTGAAGAACAATTATAATTCATGTGCAATTTAGACGGTGAGTGTCTTTTGCCTTTATTTATAACGCGAGTATGAGTGTCTACATCAATAAACAGTTGAACATTATTATAACGACAGTTGATGTCCAAGATAGAACAAACCTCAGCTGTTCAGCACCTGTAAAAAAAATCTGGAATGACCCTCGTGTGGGTTCACCTCTCTGTAGAGCTTATTCAAGCCGCATTGTTATGCAATGTTTCTAGTTTGTAGCTATGTTCTCGAATGATGTGGATACTTGACTTCGAGGCGAAGCGTACGGGGGTAGTTGACTTCGAGACATCTTTTGATGAGGATAAGACACGTCTGGTCTTCAACCGGCAATACCGGATTCCACATGTTGTTAAGGACGCCTACAAGCAGAAGCTGAATGATCTGGAAAGGGCTGGGATTATAGAGCCACGTATCAGTTCCTGGAACTCTCCTGTACACATAGTGCCCAAAAAGAACGGGGAAGTGAGAATTACCTTAGACTTACGAGCGGTTAATGCCCGTACTAGCGCGGTAGACTTTCCTGCCCCGATTATTAAAGACATCTTAGAAGAGCTTAGGGGGCATAGATTCTTTCCAGTGCTCGATCTGAACAACGATTGAGTCACTGAAGGAATGCTATGCCTTTCAGACACCATGGGGCAAGTACCAACTAACCAGATTGCCCCAAGGTGGGAAGAAATCTTCCCACCTGTTCCAGCAGTACGTGGTGTCAGCTCTTCACAAGAAAATTGGGGGTCATATCCACAAGTTCCTGAATGATATTTTAGTATCCTCCGAGACGTTTCAGGAACATGTGGAGTACTGCGATAGGTACTGGAGAGATTCCGGGAGAGGGGACTCCTGATGGCCCCCAATTTTCTTAGGTACAGTATCTCAGACATGTGATAATTCCCAAGGGGCCATATCCTGACCCAGAACACGTGGCTGCCATTGTAGGGCTGAAAGAGCCACGGAATGTCCGGGAGGTACATGAGGTTTTTGGGAACATCAACTTTTATGGGCCTTTCATTCCGAAGTTGTCGGATTTGTTGGTCCCACTAACTAACCTCACGAAAAAAGGAGTGCAGTTTGTTTAGGGGGGGGGGGCCAGCTTGTAGGCAGGCCTTCGAAAGTGTCAAAGCAATATTGGGCGGGGAACCCTTGTTGGTGGGCCCCGACTATAGCAAACCATTTATACTAGCTACAGATGCATTAGGGAGTGTGATTGGAGGCATCCTGCAGCAGAAGGTGGAAGGATCGCTATGTCCGATTGCGTATTTCAGTAAAAAATTGCAAGGAGCATAGACCAGTTACTCAGTAATTGAGAAAGAGGCATTAGCAATAGTCTGGGCAGCAGGTCATTTTCGACCCATCATTACAGGGGGGGGGGGGAGAATATCATCTTGAGAGCTTCAATGACTTAATCAAAATCGAATCTCCCAGGGGCCCTGTGTCTCCATTCAATAGTGAGCCCTGTGCCTTCCCACCCCCTTTTGTTGTTTTATTTTACTTTGTATAATTTTGTTTTCTAGGGCTTTTTGTGTATAATTTTGTATTGTGTCTGTACAATTTATTTTGGGATTTGTATTATTCTGTATAATTGGGATTCTCCCGGTTTTTACGTTTGTAACTTAATTAGAACTATTTTACGACCAGGGTATTTCTCCTAGGTCCGCGCTTTTCTCCTTTATATAGGACTTGCTATGTACCAAATTCACTCATATGGCATTGAATAATAAACCTAAAGAGTTCGAAATACGTATATGCTAAATTAAAATTCTTTTTGTGGACAAGAGGTTTTCCTTTGTTATTATGGGGTCACAGGAGTTGCAGGACCAGATAAAGGCAGCTCAAAAAGTGATAAGTGGTTGAAGGATATTATTAGAGCATTAGAAGGGAATACCGAGGTGAGTGCTGGTTCAGGGATTTTTATTAAGGTAGATAGAATGGTGGGATGGCTAAATTCATCTATCATTGTGTAAACTACTTATTGAGTCTATGCCTAAACAAATTAATGTGGTAATTAGAGCAAGAGGAGGAACTGCTAAAAGTTAACGCTTTGATCAGAAACTTTTTTTCCAGCAAATCACTAAGCACCTGGAAGTACAAGTTAGGATTTGTGTTCCAAAATGCATCCGAGAGGAGCTGTTGATGCAGGCGCACTACGGGATCCTTGGTGGACACAAAGGGATGAGTGTGATCATAAAGAAAACTACATGGGCCGGGGGTGAAGGCTGATGTAGTTCAAATGATACAAAATTGTGTGGCATGCCAGATTAGGTTAGGTGTGCATAAGGCCCTATGTCAGGAGGGGTTGTCCACTGAGTTTACCTTCCAAAGGATCATCATTGATGTGGTGGGCCCAGTAGAGAAGTCGTACAGGGGGAATCAGTATATTCTGGTTTGACAGATGTCTTCACCAGATTTGCCGAAGCCGAGGCACTCCCTGGCCAGATGGCAAAACTGTGGGTAAAGCCTTTTCCACGAATATCGTGTGTCGTTATGGAGTGCCCCAGCAAGTCATCAGCGACCGGGGTGCCAATTTCACCTCCGAGCTGTTCGATACGCTCTGTGAGGACCTGGAGATCCATCATAAAATCACCACAGCGTATAGATCGCGATTGTTCTGGCTGGCATTGTTTTCTGGGAGACATATTTCCAAGAAGATAATGTCAACCTCCCATCATTAAGTTGTTATATTTTGATTTCATATTGGTTACGGGGGGTTTTTTTGGAGTTGGTGTGAAGCCGAAGAAAGTGTGCGTGGAGCTCCAGAAAAAATGAAGATGAGGGCTAAACAGAGCTGCGTTTGCAATTAGAGCCTGAGATAAAAAGCTTTCAAGTTTTATTTTGCATAAAAATGCTTACTCCAGATTCTTCTGTAATTTAGTTAATCATTAATATTAAACGTTTGCTGTATTTGTGTGAGTTTTGTACTGCGTTCTTTCAACTGCATCGGCATGGCAATCGAACTCTACCGTGGCTGGGTCGCAAATGCATGAGATAAAGCTGTTCAAGCCTGAAGAACAATTATAACTCATGTGCAATTTAGATGACATCAGACGGTGAGTGTCTTTTTCCTTTATTTATAACGCGACTGTAAGTGTCTACATCAATAAACAATTGAACGTTATTAAAACGACAGTTGATGTCCAAAATAGAATGAACCTCAGCTGTTCAGCACGTGTAAAAAAATCTGGAATGACCCTCGTTTGAGGCCATCTCTATGTAGAGCTTATTTAAGGCCCATTGTTTTAGTGATATCTGCCCGATGTTTTTAGTGATATCTGCCCCGAAAAAGAATCGCTGTAGCTATGTTTTATAGTAGTGAACTAAGTGTAGTAAACTAAGTGTATTATGTTAATATAGCTGTGCCTATAAAGAGGTGGTCATGTGCCTTTTGTGTGGAATTCATTAACAGTTGTTGAGCGCTGTTACAGAGCAATATAGGCCAGTTCGTGGTGGCTGGGATTCCTTGCTATAACGAACGCTAGTGACACATTTAGCATATAGGCTGGGACTGGGATTCTAAAACCTTTGCTTGAGAAGCCGAGTTGGTGTGCGTTATCAGGCTTTCCTCCAAAGTTTTGAGTTTCTGATTAAAGGAATCACGCGATGTCATGAAGAACGTTGAGTAGGCTACGATAAGGTGGCATCACTCACTCAGCAAGCTACTATAGAGAGCACCACAGGGACTGATCTGCTTGAAGCAGTGAGAGCTAGAAACTCTTGTTAAGGAAAACGCAGTGCCAGAGGGCAATGACCTAGTGCCCTTCCCTTACTCTTTATAGGAATTAACCCCTTCAGTCACCTTGGCAACATATGTTTCCAACTTGTATCTTGGACGTTTACCTTGTCAAAAGTGCGGTATTTTTTTATGTTTTGTAAAATTTCGTACTAAATAAATGACATGAATAAAATCTGTTGATTCTCTAATAAATATGTATATTTCGGTAACAAATATAGCCATACATGTAAAAAGATAATAAAAAATGTTAATAAATAAAAAACTGCTGGTTATGTTTAATGTAACAGTATCAATATAATAAATGTAAAAACAAAATTTTTACAATCGAATTTAAGGTCTGTGTCTGAAGGGGCTACGACAGTATAACATAAGTGCTTAATGAGTAGAATAGAATATGCTGCAGGGTAGCAAGAAAACAGTAGTCAAGTGTATGCTCATGTAATGCATGCTTGAATTGAGGGGCCAGTCACAGGTTAATTAGCACGGTTGCTGCTAGAACAGATTTTTTTATTCCTACAATTAATTCAGTATTCTTTTTATATTTTTTAATGAAAGTTGAATGGTAATTAAAAGCTTGTTTGGTTGAACATATATCTAGTTCGTATCAATGTGTCACTCTCTATTACATGCCCGAACTCTAGACAAGCCCTCACCTCGTGAAGATTGACTTGAACTCTGACTGGAGTACAAACGTTGGGAGGCGGGTTCATCACAAATGCAAGTGAACCAATTTATATAATTTAACGCTACCTTGCCCAAAAAATACAATGCCACTAACCAAATTCCTCAGATTGTTTTACATTCCCGAAAACACACATTTTAACGGAATAAAGTAGGGGTTATTGACAATATCACAAAATCCTTAATATCTCCATAATGGTAACATTTCAGCTAACATAAATCGAGCTGAGGGTCATTCTCATAGGTATTGAAGTGCCTTACTCAGATTTCATTTTGGGCTTGTACCATTGGGACACCCTGTATACATTCGTTCTGTAGAGTTTGAATAATCTATTGTTAAATAAATTTTTCTCCTTGTTCATCAACTGACACACACTTAGTGTTTGTCACCTTAGTCTCTGGATATTTTCACAACACGTAAGTTATCTTCAAAATAATAATTATTGATAATAAATTGCTTGCTAATATATTCTACAAGGTGCGTCTGAAAAGTTCAGTGAATGGAAGCATAAAACAAAACAAAGGAAAGAAAACACCTTTATTCACATTGAAAGTAACATCTGATGGACACAATACACTTTTGGCATCATTCATAAAACTGCTAGAATTAGTCTGTTAAGTTCTCTTTTGGGATTGATTGAAGGACAGATATCACACGTCATCGGATGTCTGGTAATTCTGCAAAACGTGTGCCCTTCAGGACCCCTTGAGGCGAGGGAACAAAAAGAAGTCTGCAGGTGCCAGATCACGTGGGTATGATGGATGATAACATTTACATGGCATTGGGCCAAGTTGCGTACACGGATCGCAGTATGAGGGCGTGCATTGTCATGCAACAGACTTCACTTTTCACTCGTACATCTATAGGCAAATACTTGGATGCAGAGCAGTAAGTGCTTCAGAACAGCTTCGTAGAATTCAGCGTTTACGGTTTGCTCTTCCATTTGACGTGAGTTTTCGCACACAAGGCTTTTGACTGCCCGTAGCAGACTAATCTGCATCGGTTTCCTGTGCTCATTGCATATGCCTGGCCACATTTTTACCTCACGTTGCTTTTGAGATATCTATCCATTCACTGAACCTTTTAGATGCACCTTGTATGTTAAAATTAATACATATCGGGATAGTTATTTTTATGCTCCTTGTTCTAATTATGTAGGAAGCCAAAGTTTTATATATGTACAACAATAGGAAACATTTGACATATTTTGAAATTTTTATTTAAGCCTTTCATCAAGGTTAATAAAAGAGAAAGTTATCTTAAAGTATGTAAACAAACGTTTTTTTCCCGCCCTGATTTTGTCATCACTCAGCTACCTCATTCCATCCTGCTTCATAGACACCTATGTTTTTTTAAAAGGAACTTGGATTAGTTTTTTAAAGCATAACAAAATTTCGATATATTTTTTTTACCTTTCTTATTTTTGTAACTTAAATTCATGTATTTATTTTCTACTTTTTTAATGTTATACTGGCAGTTATTAAATGATATGCTTTTCTTTATATGAACTTATTGTCGATGTATACTGAAGGTAGTAAATTAGATATCAGACTGTTTAAAATTAATATTTTCATTCATTTGTTATCATTAATATCATCCATAACAAGAAGTAAAAATTAATTACAAAAAACATACGTTTAAATATAAATTATTTATTACATGGAATTATTAATTAAAAACTTAACTTAACAGTGATAATAGTAGCAATTTAAATCAAAATTTTTAACCTTAACAATTGGATATAAACAAAACAATAAAATATTTATAAATTATTAAAATAATAATATTTATTAGGATAATAAATTTTGATTTAAATTCCTGTAATTATTAATTATAACATTATGCATCTTTGTTCTCTGTGATTAAAAAAAAAATTGATATTTTTTCTACAATTCAAGGAATATTTATTAATTATAGTAATATATTAAATGTTTAATTTACGAGAATAACATATAAATGGTTAATTTACACCTCAACAGCATAGACCTTTAAAAATAAATAAATAATTCTAAAATAATTACATTGTTTTTTTTTTTTGTAAATTTGGTAAAAAAAAATAAAATAAAATAAACAGCCAAAAGAATTGATTTCCCTCCAAGTCTTTAGTGTAAGACTTCTCTGTGAGAAATATTATGCAAGTTTTATGATTAATTTGATTAAAAAAGGATTAAGATCGAATAATTATACATAGAAACATTTTTGAAAATTTTTAAAAATAAATTCAATAAAAATTAAATTTTTGAAAATTATATTTCATAAGAAATTACATATCGAAATAGGATAAAATTAACATTTAATTAATCAAGTACATCATCAACCAAAAAAAAATAAAAAAAGAAATTAAAGGAACAACAAACATTATGTCCAATGAATCAAATTTAGCCAAGCCATCAACAGAAATTAACAACAAATGGGTGTTTTATTAATTAGTCGATTCTTCCTAATTTTTTTTTAGCTTTCTCGTAGAATTATTTTGCATCCATACACTGTGCAAAATGATTCTTCCTAGTTTTTTCTTGTCATGTTGCTTTGAAAAATAATAAATAAAATCTACATAAACCATATTAAAAAATTATTTAAATACTGTAACTAATTAATTAGAAAATTGAAATGTTAAAAAAAAAACTGGTAAAGATAAAAAACGATTTAAAAATTATTTTGTAAGTTGATGGAGAAATGCTACAAACTTCCATAGATTAGTATGGAATGAAAAGCAAATAGCCGCAGAGAAACGGCAAATGTAAAAATGTAAAAATTGACTTTGAGGCAACCCTCTCTTATATTAATCTATCTTTCATGCTCGTATTAAAGAAATACAAAATACAAAGAATTTAATACATGGTCTTTATTACTATACTTATTTAATAACTGAATAAATGGACAAGATTAAAACAATGAATGGCAGTACGCATCATGACTGGTTAGGTGTTCAGTCATGATGCTCCTCTATGTAACAGTACACGGGCTCTTCTAATGCCTGCACTTATTGAATGGATTTACTGGTCTTCTGGCATACAACCCACAATCATAATGAACAGTGCTCTTTGATAGCATTTACATAATGTCCACTATTCCATAATTTCTGGATTATACAGGTTTATCCTTAATTTATGAGCATAAATGTTAGAAATTAGCCCATTTACCTGTTGAACTTCGCATTCCAGGTATCGAGATTCTTGGAGTTGATTGGCGTAAGGAATTTCTTTGCTGGCTCCTTCCTCATATAGCCAACTTTGCTTTTTGCCCTTTGGGCATATTGGCACGAGGCGTTGCAAAGCACTTAGACGATTCCAATCCTTGACTTGCCTCCTGTGGGGAGTGGCTGGTAGTGGTAAACTTCTTATTGAGAAATTCTTTATTCTTGGTCACTTTTGTCGGAAAACAAACTGCTGAATTAACAGTTCTTGCTGAATGTTTACAACAATGTTTGATAGCGTTTGCGACGACGATAGGCTAGCGAGGTGAACGTTCTTTGGGAATTAGACTGGAAGAAATTAGATATTGACAAATATGTCGATCGGCCTCGGTGGCTCAGTGGTTGCGTGATCGCCTCTGATGCCCGAGGACGCGGGTTCGACCCCCGGCCAAGGATGACGAGGATTTTTTCAGGGGGAAAATTCTGAGATCACGCACTTCCTTCGGAAGGGAAGTAAAGCCGTTGGTCCCGTGTAATCGTTTGCCGACTGCACATTAAATCACCCTTACGAGGCAAAATTTGCAGCCCCTATAATGCCGTCCTGAAATGGCCATGGCAGTTGAAAAGGACGTTAATACCAAACAAACCAAACCAAATATGTTGACCTGGGCAGAGCTAGAAATTTTCTTAAATACCAATTGCCTATCCGTCATCAATTTTTAGCTTTCTGTCGTGATCATTCCAGCTCGATCACTGCTATGATGTTTAGATCCTTCTCTTATATATTCTTCTTTAATACTTTTTTTTACATTAAATGTTACTATTTGGGTGTAAAACATATTATTACAATGCGGTTTGCATCATCGCTTCTCTACCATGAGTTATTCCCTTTAATGAAATTTTCTTCATTTGACAATCCGCTTCGTTTTGTGGATTTTTCTGCAACCTCTAGTAAATGTATGCTTTGCTGTGTGCTTCTCCATCCATCTACACCAAGTGGTTTTTGTGTTTTTTAATAAAATTTTACAAATTAACATAATCCTTAATTTTTCCTTTTTGTTGTAATTTGCATACTACATTATTTACAAACTGCATTGAACAGTTGATATTTCATTGTGACAGTTATTTTATTGTTTATGACTTATACGACATTATTTATATTTAATGTATTTGCTCATTTGTTAAGTTGACTAAATTTTCAGAGTTAAAATTTTATTATTTTTTTCCATTTCCAATATATTAGCGGATGTAGGATATACTTTCCTTGTAATTTTTGCGCTGTCATTCTTAACTATTATCCTGTTATGTGTGACAATTTCTAAAGTAAGTGAAACGTTTACTTCCCCCCCTCCCAAAAAAATAGAAATACAGTAGATTTAACCATTTTTTTAATTATATAATACTTAATTCTAGCCATTATGTATAAGTGATTTCCTTGTTAAATTCACAAAACTTACAAATCTGTTCAGTTCTTAAGAATTTTTCAAGTCCGTATCATGTTCTTATTACATAACTTAAGGAGGGATATATCTTTCATTGAAACTGAATTAGTGTTAGATAATTAATCGTTCAATATTCAGAGAAGATAGAAGTTAACTACGATAAACAACCACTAAATAAAAGGTCAATTTTAAAGTATAGATTAAAACCTTTTTAGAGACTTTGTTTGGGCATTGCACTTTCTCTGTGGTAGATGCCATCATTTGTTCCAACATCAGTGTTTCTTATGAGCAGTTTTTGCAATAAACGAATATTCTGGACTTTCTTTTTAAAATGCTAAAAACTATACATGATTATGTTATTAAATTCAAAAGCTAATAAATATTTAATGGTACAAACCTTTTATAGACCTTCAGTATACAGGGTTCTCAAAACCTTTTGTACCAAATTGTTAGGGTACGTAGAGTGGACCAAAATACTGGGTGGCGCAAAAAAAGGTGTTCAAAAGTTTTTGTCTACTCTGCTTTAATCGTATGCCGTAAACAATTTTCCTCATGATACTGTTGTACTGCAGTACTGAAGATTCTATAGCTCACTCACTGATGTCTCTCATTACATTTCAGAATGGAAGCACTAAAGTTGGAACAGCGTGTGTTTATCGTAAAGAAATTTTACGAAAATGCTGGAAGTAATGCTGTGTGGTGAGACAGACTTCAAAGATGCACCTGCAACACTCCAGGATCTTCGTACTGCAATTTCCAGAAAGATTTGTACAGTCGAATATAATGTTCTTCAGAGAATCACCATGGAATTCAGTTCAAGGCTCTACACACTGATTGCAGCAGATGGAAATCACTTTGAAAACCTGCATTAAGTTTCCGGATGTCTGTTATAGCATAAATATGATAACAAGAATCTGTAACTTCATATTATGTCGTAGTAGACAAAATTTCTCTAACACCTTTTTTGAGCCACCCGGTGTACGTTTTCTGCAAATGAACTGGTACTCAAAAATGCTTCCATTTTTCAACAGACATTTTTCAAGTATTGAATGTGACTGAACGTGGTGGTTGTGTGCAAGAGAATCCTTTGGTTAAGCATTATTTCATTATTTTCTGAGGTGGTTGTGGGAAAATACAAGAGTTGCTATAGCCAACTTGACAAAACAATTTGCAGTATTGGTGCATCGATGTTTGGACATGTCATATGTCACGAATTTTTGCTGCTGCTACTACAATTCATACTGTGAGATCCTCTGCAATTCATACTCAACAGGCATGTCATCCACTCTGATGCGCAAAAATTCCGGAAAAAGATGTTGAAAGGGGGTCATATCAGTCGATCTTGCCGAGCAAGGAACTGGGCTTAGCCACTGATAAAATCTGCTGAAACTTCATCTGTTGCATTATAGCCAACCGCATATCTTCTAGTAGTTCAGAAAAGGCTTCCTCTAAGCACACCTGATATATCATCCTATCACCCACAATACCTGTCCATCCATTGAAACTAAAGTGCTGTTGGAACCCATGGATGAATGGCACCTGTGGATTAGCTTGAGATAAGGCAAGACTAATTGTAGACGTTATACATACCTTCACAAGTGAAAGGTGCCTCATCGGTGAACAGAACAATTGAAGGGAAATCAGGCTGGACAGCAGTTTATTGGTACTCAGATGGATGCTTTTAGTTGAGAGTAATCAGGAACGTTGTACCAATAGCAAGTGTGTTTGTTGTTGGGTTGTTTTGAATTCACAGCAAAATGTCTTCCTCAACTTCAAGTATCGTCCGTTTCAACATTGACTGTATTATCCATTTGTCTTTGAAAGGAATGGCTGTCTCCGACACTGATGTAAAAGTTTAAAAGAGCGGTGGTAGAGCAAATTCTATAAGGAGCGTTCAAAAAGAAACGAGCCGGAGTCTGGAATGTGCAAACAAGTAACAGAATGGTGATATCGTTGCGTGTGTAACAAAGATTATTTCCGACAAGAGCGCAGAAGTTCACAGTCCGCAGCTAGAGGGTGATGGTGGAAGTCATGTGACTACACAAAGGAAGCAGAGGCAAGTGTCAATCGTCCAATGGTCATTCACGTTGTATAAGCAGTGAATAAGTGAAATGGAGGCATCAAAAAAAGAGCAAAGAGGTGTTGTTCGTTTTCTGACAGTGGAAGAAGTAGCTGGAACGGACATTCATCGAAGAATGTCACAAGTGTATGGCAAAAGCGGTTCAGGGAAGGACTGGTGTTGTTAGCCAATGATGCACGTTCTGGAACACCAAACTGCATTAACGATGACATCGTCCAGCTGGTTGATGGGGTCTGAGGGACAAACGATTCTCCAT
>JAHWFO010004061.1:0-24135 GCA_023313115.1 Rhysida immarginata | reverse complement strand
CCAGTAGTGCGAAGGTGCAAACCGAGGCCAGTGTGCATCACCCTAGAGGGTTTCAGTGATTCCCCCTCTTATGCATATATGCTGTATTAAAGGAATCACACGACGTCATTTGAGGATGTTGATCTAGCTTCTGAGGGGTGGCGCCATTTACTCAATAGGTTTGCAGTAGCATACACCGCGTGGTCCAGTCTGCTCGAGGCAGCGACAGCCTAAGGCCATGTCTATATAAATCTGGCTTTTGAGTCGGTGGACTCGGTGCATCCTACTCCCTCTTTATAGGGTATGATCCGCGGGTCATAGGTGTTTAAATAGTTTCTTGATGGGTAGTGATAAGAATTTGTTAATAAGAATTTGTTGTAGTGATCTTGAAGTACTCAAGGGGCCCCTCACATTGTAATTTATGTATTTTGGTTTGGTTAATAAGTTTGAGAAGTAAACAGTTTGTTTTTTTTTTTAAGTTTGTGCTTTTTGTTATCATTATGTTCCACCCTTGGACACTCCCGAATCATGACAACCCCTCCACTCGCGGTCTATCAGTAACTTATTGATAAATAAAAAACCAAAGGCCTCCTCGATCCCAAGACCTTAAACCCTGTGACTATGATTATGGGGCTTTCTAAAAAGCAGAGTTTATCTCACAAGACCAACAACTGTGTGATATGAAAGCCTCCATCACAACAGAGATAGCTCAGTTCCCATAGCCAATGTTACACTCTACAGTTTTAATATCATTAGTCGCTTAAATTTGGTAATAAAAGAGAAAAGTGACCATATCCAGCAGGTTATCCAATGAAAAATCTAAACCTATTATTAACTTATTTTATGATTTGAACTATTTCTGTATATTATGCCAAAATGAGCATGTTATGATTGCATTATAATCTGTCCATTAATAAAACCAAAAATCAGATCTCAAACTCAATAAGTTTTTTTTGGGTCACCGTGTATAATTATCGATTGGGAAAATAAGTTTTCAAAATCTGTGATACTTTTGGAGAAAATTCAATCACAGACAGACATAAAAAGTCTGACAAACTAAAAGCCTAAAATATTTTTCGGTACTTAATAAAGGCAAGTTAGTCTCAAAACTCACCATTTGCTCAGCGGAATAAACTAGCTTTTTTATTTCTTAATTATGATATTATGAAGTAACTGAGCCAGAATAAAATTTCAAAAATTCAAAAATATAAACAACAGAAGCGCAAACAATGGTTTCGATAGAATTAGAATTGCCATTGTATTGCCTTCTTTTGCTCCACTGTTAAGTGTAGCCGTGTGATCTTTAAACCATTTGTTATATTTTGAATAACAAATTAACAAAAAAAAAAAGATTTTTCACATTTTTAAACTGGAAATTAACTCAGATTATTTAGAATTGCTTATTTTTGGAGGAAAAGGTATTATAGCATTACTTTCTGAGTAACCCTCGTATATGGATTAGAATATATAGAAAGTTTTCATTTTCTTTTAAAAATAACTCTTTAAAACAGGACTGGATTTCTGTTTCAATATTACCTACTTTTCAGTACTACTTTCTTAATCGTAAAAAGCATCCTTGCATTTCTCAAGAAGAATATAAAGCTTGCCTTGATACTTGCAAAGAAGAGAAGCTTTTCAATTTCTACAGAAAAAATATAGCACTGTTTAATTGCAGGTAAGTTTAGGAATAGTTAAAAAACATTTTCCTTTCAATAAAATTCTTAACATTCTCACGAATATTTCAGATTGCCGTTCATGACCTCATCCAGATTTAGAACATGGCATTTTTGTTTAACATCATTAAAGACGCTCGATCGCGCGACGGCACACGAAGAATATTATACTAAAAATCTTAGTGAAGAATGCAAAGTTTGTATAAGATGTGAAATTGAAACCTTCTCAGTCTATCCTTTAAGGAGAAGACCTTCGCAAAATACCCAATTAACACTTACGTTCGCAGAACACAGCACAGTGTATCATGTAGAACACTTCATATACGATATCATATCCTTACTCTGTGATTTCGGAGGAAACTTTGGATTTTATTTTGGGTGGTCTTTACTTTCATTTTTTGAAGTAATGCATCGTCTTTATGCAAGCCTGCTATATAGAAAAAAGAAAATTAATAATTCGCTGAAAATAAAAATTTTCAAAACTTATCAAAAGGTTAGGTACGAGCAATCAGTATATAAAAATAACTTGAATAAGAAAGGGTTGAACTTTAATTGTTTTATGCAAACTTTTAAAAAGATTTCACTCTTCACCTACCTTTGCTATTGCCTATCATTCTTTGTTCTTGTCAACAGGGCAATCATATATAAAAACCAACACACCACGTTTGAAATAAATATTGCTTCACGAACATTTAATGAAATTCCAGAAATATCATTTTGTGAAAACTCCGATGATATAAGAGAGAATTTAGCACTTTTCGCTCAGAATAATAACGTATCAAATCCTGCAGACTTAAGCTTAATCGAAGTGTGGCATATGATCAACCAATCATTTGATGCAAGAACGTTATGGAATATTTCATTTGTTGAAGACGGATACAGCTTGTGGGTCCAAAAGGCAAGTTGAATTTTAGTGTTGTCCAATAAGATTTTTAAGGTTTTAGCATCATCTAATGTATGTGTGTACTCTAAATGTGTAAGTCACACGCTATAACTTTTGAAAGAAGTGACCTAGAGGCTTGAAATTTTGTACACACGTAGGCCTTATACAAAAGACGGTGCAAAAAATATAGCGAATCCTTTAGGGTGCCCCGGAGCCCCTCAGGGACCACTTGTATGAATTTCATGGTTTCTTTTTTAACTTTTGAACAAAGAGGCCTAAAATCCTGAAATTTCGTAAATTTATAGTGCGGTTCTAAAAAAATAATACCAATACGAGGTCTGTTCAAAAAATACGTAGACTGTTTGAATTGCGCGGGCCCTGTTGGTCCCAATCAAAATCGCTTGGTGTCGCCATATTCTGACAGATCCGCTGATTACAAGGCAGTTTTTTGATTGCAAATATCAGTATTGGTTGATTAGCTACGCGGTTGTTTGTGAAGTGTGTTTTTTTCGTTTGGCGGATTTTTTAGAATTTGGCGGAATTTTAGAAGGCTCCACAGAGAACCAGATTTACTACATCGAAGTTCTCAAACGTCTGCGGGATGCTATCCGGCGGAAAAGGCCAGAAATGTGGACGAGTGGTGACTGGTTGTTTCATCACGACAACGCTTCAGCCCTCAGAACTCGAGAGTTTTTGGCCAAACACTCGATCACTGTTCTTCCTCACCCACCTTACTCACCTGACCTCGCTCCTTGTGACTTCTTCTTGTTTCCCAAACTCAAAAGACCTTTGAAAGGAAGGAGATTTGAGACGATTCCCGACATAAAGGCAAATGCGACGAAGGCGCTGAAGGACATCACAAAAGAAGCGTTCCAGGACTGTTTCCAAAAGTGGAAACACCGTTGGGATAAGTGTGTGCGTCGGGGAGGAGAGTACTTTGAAGGGGACCCAGATGTGTAACTTCTGAATAAAGTATATTTTGTTTTATGACGTCAGTCTACGTATTTTTTGAACAGACCTCGTATACAAGAAATTTGCTGTAGGCCTCTGGGGCCCCGCCAGAAGACCCCGTGGGCTCAAATACAACTCAAGTTATAACTTTTGAACGGAAAGGTCTAGAAACTGAAATTTTGTATATATGAGTGTGGTTCCATACCGAATTGGATTAGTATGTGTGATTACTTGCGTATTTTTCTGGCGCATCCACAAGATGTCACTGCGTGCGTTTTGACCAGCGAGTCGCAGGTTTTTAGTACTCGCTTGCAAGGAAAAAGATGAAAGATTAACAGTAGTTTTAAAGATTAATTTTCAAACATGATTTTTCTTCTTCTTGCTATTTATTTACTGTTTCTTAAAGGAAAAATCAACGGAAAAATTCGACTTTATTTTATTTTGCTTCCACGGTAATAAAATATATATCATTGAAAAATTTTCGATTTATCCTAATAATTTACTAAGAAAAACGCCTCGATAGATTGAAAATTGGCCGTCTCGTCTCTTCAGGAGAATCAGCGGAACAAGAAGTGATTTCCTGCCGCGAACCACTTTTGATTCTACATAAGAGTTTGCTTGCCTTTCTCTATCAGAATGCCTTTAAATTTTTCTCTGTTTGGATGTGTAAATATGAAATCCGATAGAAACTTCACGTTTCATAGCTTTCTACAATCAGAATCGATTAAAAAGCAATGGATTACCTTTTGCCAGCGAAGACCTGGTACCAAATGCGAACAGTACAGTGTGCTCAGTTAATTTTGCTGTATCTATAATTCTGCCGTTTTAAATTTCTTGTCAATTAAAACGAAATTCATTGAAATTCGAATCTGTTCCAACTATAAACGGGATTAATTCTGGTGATCTTCACGAACAACGACGGTGACAGTCAGACATTTGCTAAACGCCAATGGAATTAAGTAGCCGTATCTGCTATCGTAAGGTATGTGCACGAGTAAATATAACGATTAAATTTTTAAAAATACTTTTTTAAACTTAACAAACGATATACAAATTTGACTGAAAAAACATTAAACACGCTGACAACGTATAAATAGTAAAACAATAAAATATACGACAGAAACTTAACACGAAACGTGAAATTCCCATTTGCAGTAAGCGAAAAAAAAAAAAAAAAACGCTACGAATTTGGTCGAAAACGACAGCCGCTCTGTTATTTCGCACAGCCGTCGCTCGCCTAATTTTTAGCATTGGTTACGACGAGAGTAATCACACTTATTAATTCTGTTCGCTATAGTGGTACTAAAAATATAGCCAATATAAAAGAAAGCTTATATAAGCCTCTAGGACCCCGCTAGGGACCTCGAGGCACCAAATACAATTGAAGCTATAACATTTGAACGGAAAGGCCTAAGAACCTGAAATTTTGTATATTCATAGTGTGTTACTTAAAAAATATTGCAAATATACAAAAAAGAAATATAAGCCCCAGCAGAGCCCCAGAGGCCCCAAACGCAAGCAAAGCTGCAACGAAAAGGTCTAGAAATCTGAAATTTTGTTTACTTATAGAAAATTACTTAAAATTTAGCTAATATACACAATAAACTGGTTTAAGTCTCTTGGGTCTCGACAGGGGCCCTGAGGCCCCAATCACAAATCAGGCTTTAACTTTTGAACCAGAAGTCCAGAAACCTGAATTCTTGCATATTAAAACTTATATAGTCCTCTGGGCCCCTGGCAGGGACCCTAAGCACAGACAGAGCTATAATGTTTGAACGAAAAGGCTTTGGATTCTGAAATTTTGAATACTTATAGTAGTTTACTAAAACATTTAGCTAACATACACTAAACAACTGATTCAAACCTCTTAGATCTCGACAGGGGACCTGAAGCCCAAATCACAAGCTCTAACATTTGAATAATAAAAAGGCCTTAGAACTTGAAGTTTTGTATTTTTACGGTGCATTACTTAAAAATTATAGACAATATTTAACCCTGGATCACAAAGCTTCCTGGAACAAGCCTTCCTACAAAGCTTCCTTCTTCGATTCGACTACTATAAAATAATACGTATTTTTATAAATAAAATTTTTATACAAATGTTAATTTCTATTTTTATTATCATTGTTTGGTTCCTAATAGTTTTTATAAAGCAAAAAAAAAACTGAAATTATTTTTCTATTACAGCCTTTTTTTCAGATTTTTTACCTTGATGTAAAAATTTAACACTTTTTATATCTCCAACTCTAATAATACTCTAATAATATAATTATTATTGAATTGACAAAAAAAGATTAATAACAAAGAATAATACAAGTAAAATGTATCATTAAAAATTTATTATTTTGCCGATTTCACAGTAAGTGATATATTCGAAGTGATATGCATCTTTATATATAAAATTATTATTGAAATGTTAATTTCTTTTTTATTATTTTTGTTTGGTTCATAAAAGTTTATTATAAAGCAAAAGTATGAAATTATTTTTCGTTTCAGTCTTAATTTTGCATTCGTATAAGAATTTAACACTTAATTGCTATTTGCATAGCTCGAAATATAAAATTTATAATTATAACTGAAATAATGAAAAACAATGATATAAAAGAATAATATAAGTAAAATAGATCATCAAAAAAATTTTTTAGGCCGATTACACTCTAATTGATACTTTTGAAGGACTTGAAAAAAGTTTCATTGTTACAAACAATCGTCGATTCGACGAGTCATGGTCGCAATTATTAGGAAACTATTAGGCCTATGGAAAAAATACCTGCATCCCATACTAGAGTAAAAGACCGTGTGCGATTAGATAATCGCATTAGGGGTTTATATACAAATGCACGAGAGTTATAAAAAAAATTAAAAAACAGCGTAGTCGATTCGACGAAGCTTAGTAATCTAGGGATAAGGAGACAATATACCTGGTATAGGCCTCGAGGCCCCTGGCGGCCTTAAATGGAAGCTATAAAATTTGAACGGAAAGGCCTCGGACCTGACATTTTGTTTAATCACAGTGTGGTATTCAAAAATATAGCTAATCTATATTAAAAACTATATAAGAGTCTTGGCAGGGGCCATGCGGCCTCAATCTCAAATCAAGCTATAAATTTTAAACCAGAAGTCCAGAAATCTGAAATGTTTTATATTTATAATGTGTTGCTTAAATTTAGCTATTACACACTAAAACTGATATAGTCTTCTGAGGCTCCAAATACAAATCAAGCTATAACTTTTGTTCGAAAAGGCCTAAGAACCTGAAATTTTGTATTTAAGCCCCTCCACTTATTATAGTCACTAACCGCTACTGCTCGTAACATTTTGATGCTAAAACCCTTTTATCGTTGGATAACGATGCCTTAACTAAATATTTTATACATGTTATTTAAAGTATGTACCAAAAAGTAAGCGGGCACCTTCAGGCATTAACGTCATAGTCATAAAGGTATTTCACGTATTACTGTGTTAGAACACTGCTAGCTGTTCGTGGTAACATGGACTCACAGTCATAATATTCTGGACATTGAAGTGCACCCAACATTGAAGCGCTATTACGGACTAGATCCCTGTCAGTTGGCATGATACAGCTGCCACCATGCCATAATATGAAGAAAACAAAGTTAAACTCTTGGGTTGGTTTGCATAGAGTCCCGTTCTCCAACTTAAGCAATATCTTTGGGGCAAGTTGGAACGGCAGATAAGGCCTCGGGAGCAGCGGCAAAATTCCTTTATCCGCCTGCGTAGATTTTAAAAGAGAAAAGGCGAAAAATTCAAATGGGTGTCCTCCATAATTTAGTTTCCAGCTTGTCTCAGAGCCACACTGAGGCTGTTGTAGCTGCAAGAGTGGCGCATCAGGTTTTGACAGTTAAAAGATCCCAGATAAACATTTTTTGTAGGTACCTATTATTACTTTTTGGTATATGCTGTTTATGCTCAAAAGTATTCGGACATTAGCAAATAGTTAATGTCACGTTTAACGCGTATCAGTAAGTTAAAGAACTGATATGCGTTCAGATGCGTTAAGTGAGAAAGTAAATACATTATATTGCCATTAATGACCTGTTTGGCACATTTTTCTTGGCCTTACTCCAATTATTTTTGTGCCTGGAACCTAAAGGCCAATGATACAGTATTAAATAATTCCATGATAAAAATTTAAAACTACCGTTTTCATTTCAGCAAGTCAGTTTTATGAAACAAAGCCATAACATTAATGAAAAATAGGAAAGAAAATTCCACAGCCTGGATTCGAACCAGAAAACTTTGTCATAAATGTATGATTTCAGGAAACGAGGGTGGATGTACTAGGCTGGCGAACCCAAACCAATAGAAGAACTCGGTTGTACCAAATTTAAACGCCCAACTGCCCCATATTTATTTGTAATTTGCAGCTGAAATGGAATGAAACAACTGCAGACCTATTTTGAAACTTAGTGGTAAATCTTCTCCGAATGATAGAGACATTGATAGTGGTATTTACTGGACCCGGCATCATACCAGCTCCACGTAAGCACATTCCTATGGGTGTTAGATCATTAATGGTAACAATGTACTTTATAAAGCGCTCAACAATTCTTCCGATTGATTTATTTATTTATTTCGCGTATGGCGCTACATACTCTGCACATATAAAAATATAAAATATAAAAATATAAAAAAATAAATAACGTTACATCAGCTTGTGAAAAAAGAGTCATTAACAAAGTACACAGATATAGACAAAATGCATACAGCTACAAAATACAAAGCAACACAGAACATCACAGCATGACGTCGAGCCCATTTAACCATTGGACTGCTTCTGAAGGATTTAGTATGAAATCAGAGAGGGGTCCAGTATGCGCGAATGGGACATTCAGTAGTGTTATGACGAATTGTTTGGTTGCCATTGTGGCAATCACACACGGGGGATTGACATATTCCCTATTTGACAAACGAGTCGTTGCATCGCCCATGACCTGTGCGAACTCTATTTTGTCCAAATGTGGCGAGGTAGCACAAAACCATGTGGAGTTGAATTCACATCTAAAACCTGATTCTACTCAGGAGGTGCATCTTGGAGCCATTTTTGTAACCAGATGTCTTTGGCATTAAAGTTGGATTTGGCAAGTTTTTTTGCCGTAGCCATGGGCGGATGTCTGGATTTCAGGCGTTGCTTCCCAATTGGAAAATCTTCTTGTATAGGCAGCTCAGGGTTGTTAATTATTTTATCATATTCTTGGAGTACTTATCGAGAACGACGAATATCTGGAGGTTCAATATGGCTTAGAAAAGGTAGCCAGTGCGAATATGTTGATCTGATGGTTCCCGAGATAATTCGCATAGATTCGTTAAGCTGCACGTCAACTAATTTAGTGTGACTGCTGTTGATCCACACAGGGGCGCAATATTTAGCAATAGATTAAACAAGACTAAGCGCTGTAGTCCTCAGAGTATCTGCAGATTCACCCCATGTTGATCTTGCTAATTTTTGTAGAATATTATTTCTTGTTTTTAGTTTTGTGGCAGTGTTAGTAAGATGCTTTTTATAAGTTAGGGTCCTATCTAAAGGCACTCCAAGATATTTAGGAGTCGGATTGTTCTCGAGAAGAGTTCCATCAAAATACACGCGAAGCTTTCTGTTCGCCATGATGTTGTTCAGACGAAAGCAGCAAGATTCCGTTTTGCTCATGCAATCAGGTATCATTCCTCCCGAGTTCAAACTATCAAAAACAATTGCTCTTTTAAAACCGGGGAAACCAGCTGACATTCCCAGTAGTTATCGCCCTGTCGCTCTACTCAGTGCCACATTTAAAATGATGGAGAGACTCCTCTACAGCAGAAAAAGCCACACAATACTTACTTACTTTTCAAACCCGCTTATCCGTTAGGGTCGCGGGGGCAGCAGCCCTATGAAGGATCTCCAACGATCGCGATCTTCCGCCATCAGGCGCATGTCCCCCCTGGTAATAACCAAGCGACTCGAACCCAGATTCTCCATGTAGTCTAGCCACCTGGTTCTAGGCCGACCCCTTGGAAAATAACAACTGGAAGACTAGTTTGCGGCATCCGTATCACGTAGCCATACCAGCGCAACTGAGATCTCTCAATGCGGAGAAGTAGGGGCTCAACACCTAAAGATTCCCTTATTGTGCTACTGTACACTCTATCTAGTAGGGTAACACCTGCCACACCTCTCAGGAATCTCATTTCGGCCGCTTGTACCCGCGATCGCACTCTTTCGGTCATTACCCAAGCCTCATGACCATAGGTGAGAATGGGGACAGAGGTAGATTTGAAGACGGAGAGCTTGGCTTTGTTACCCAGCTCTCGTTTCGTTACCACGGATCGCCACAGTTCACGTCTGACACAGCTTGCTGCGCTGATCCGAGCATCCAATTCTTTCTCCTGCCGTCCATCACTCGTGAATGCAATCCCGAGATACTTAAATTTCTCCACCTGTCTCAATGAGGCTCCCCTAACATGGAGAGCGCACTGAGCAGGCTGTCTTGCAAGGACCAGAACCTCGGTTTTAGCCACACTGATCTTCATCCCAGCTTCTTCACATTTGGCTGCAAACCGGTCTAGTGCATGCTGAAGGTTCGTGCGAGAAGACCCAAGCAGGTCAAGGTCGTCCGCAAAGAGCAACCTCTCCACCAGGCAGTCGTCCACACAAATACGCTCATCCAGATGTTATTTCCGTCGAACAGGCTGGTTTCCGTCCAAATCGTAGCTGCTGTGACCAAGTCCTTGCTCTCACTAATTTCATTGAAAAGGGATTCCAACAGGGTCAGAAGAATTCAGCTGTCTTCGTGGACCTAATTTCAGCGTACGACAGTGTGTGGAGAGAAGGGCTGCTCCTGAACCTGCTAAATACCATACGGTGCCCCAAGACAATCAACCTTATAAACAATAAGATCTCAAATAGACAGTTTATTGTAAGCAAAGACAATCAACATAGTACAAAAAGAACTCTCAACAACGGATTGCCACAGGGATCTGTGCTGGCCCCTCTACTTTTTAATTTATACATTCCGATTGATAGTAATAGTATTGGTGCGAACTGCTAGTAGAAATTTCATTCTTACAGATATAAATACTGTTCGCTCTCTGTTGCTTCTTTTGTTGCTAATGTAAGAAATCTATCTGGTAGATTGGTTAACTCTACATACAAAGTGCTACCTAAACTATTCGAGAGTTGGACTATTCTCCAAAATCCAAAAACAGTACGAGGTTCTGCTGCTAGATACCTCTTGGTGGAACTTTCAACTAACTTTCAACTAGTGTGTCTTTATAACTACAGTGTGGCCATACCTGGTACAGTTTTCTATTGGTTGTTCATTGTCACGTGTTATTTTCTGCCATGTTGTGCCAAACTTGCGAATATTTAGCATAGAGTTGTGTGGAAACAAGAGGGCTTCCACGTGTTTTTTTGTGTTATTTTGAAAGATTGTGAGCGGCCACAAATGCTTTACTGCATGACATTAGGGTGTTCGGGTCGGTCTGAAGTTTTTTATAGTGAAATGTTCTCCTCCCGATCCAGAAAGACGTTCAAGTTGGGTCGCGAAGACGAAAAGGGAAAAATGGAAATCTTTGAACTACAGTTGTTTTTTTTATCAAGCTCGGTTAGTAAAAATCAAATGGTTCGGTCTATCTGTGTGGTAAATGTCGGAGTGTTGTTCCATCCTGAGTGGTTGTGATCGTTAAGGTAGTAGTAGTACAATAGTTTGTTGGCCTATGAGAAATCTAGCGTTTGTTTAAGCCGCAAACCATTTAGGAGGGAAAAAATTATTATTCTAAATTGTGATTGAGCAGATAATAGAGAAGAAGACCCGCTGTATAAAAACATTATTTATTTGAGCAATAATACTAATATGTAACTCCTGATGAGAAAATTAAGAAGAAAAAATTAAATTAAGATAAGTAGGAACAACTTGTTTTCTCAGGTAGAAGTGTACCTTACATATACCAGTGCTGGCAACAATACGGATTTCATAAACATGCAAAATTTTTAATGAAGAAAGCCACACTATTATATTTCCACTGCGTATATTTGTGTGTAACTTTCATTTTTCTCAAGATGATCTTTATCAGTTAATTATAGTTTTGTTTGATGAATTATTTTCTGTATAGAATCGAACTGATATTTATAGTATGATTTGTTATGAGTTATGTAATAAATACAGGAAGTATTGTTTGTACAATAAGATCATTATTCAATTCAATAAGATGCAAAATGGAACGAAACATTCCCACAAAATTCATAGTCAAATACACAGGATTCTCAATTCTGAGCGGCATTCTAAATTCCTGACACTCAAATCCCTTAAGTACTGACATGTCACGTCCAATGATCTTTAAAAAATCAACATGTTTCAATGCCCGAAATCAGAGAAGATGCAAATTGCCATCTCTCCTTTGACTAATGAGTCATATAAATCTAAAAAAGTTAAAATAAAGTAAAAAGGCTGGCATTTCGAGGTCTGTGCCTAAATAGGCTCAAAAAGGGAAATGCATGAGCAAACGAAATTTAAACGTAACAATAGGATAATTAAAACATTTTGGATTAGCTAATTCAAGATATACAAAATTAATTATTCATAAATGTCCATTTTACAATACAAAGTTTTATTCATTTGGAACTAGTCGACTTGCATCCTTTCGGACATCTTCAGATTCATTACAACAGATTTTTAAATTTCTTACAGAATAAGTATTTTATTTTTGAACAATGAATGGACCAACATTGTTCAAAAATGAAATACTTATATTGTAAGAAATTTAAAAATCTGTTGTAACGAATCTGAAGATGTCCGAAAGGATGAAAGTCGACTAGTTCCAAATGAATAAAACTTTGTATTGTAATATGGACATTTATGAATAATTAACAATATAAAATACAACGTGAGATATAAAATGAATATACAAAATTATTATGCGCACAAATAAAAAATTTTCTGTTTAACAAAATTCCCAAACAAATAGCATAAATATTAATCTCATGTGATGTGGGGAAAATAAAACTTAAAATGATACACGCATCACATATTATAGGAATTTTGGATATTAGAAAATACGCGAGAGCCACGATTCAGCAACTGCGTAGATCGAACCCCACTCCGTCCCTCCGAGATCACCTTCCGTGGCCCATGATTCAGCGACTGATTAGTCACTTTGTTATACTGGTGGATACAACCCCCCCCCCCTTTTACTTATATACAAACCGAAGCAGATATATCAATTTTGATGAATCCAATGAATAAGAAGTTGTACGTGGCCTATCCCATGGTTCACTTTTCATCATCCCAAATATGCAAATTAGGAAGCATTCGATATCCCATGCTGAACAAGTCCTCAATTGAAATTTTTCGTGTATCTGTTACGGTTTTTAAGATAGGATTTGATTGTGTCCTGATTTGCATATTTGTGATCTTTAAAGTGTGATCTTGTTTCATGGGATAGGCCACCCACCACTTCCTATTCATTAGATTCATTAAAATTGACATATCTGCTTCAGTTACGAAAATAAAAGTGGGGACTCATTTTCGAAACCACCCTGTATAAATGCATAACTCATTCGTAAAAAAAACAGTAATTACATTCAATAAAGACAATTACTGCATGTCATATACGCTATCTTCACATAATTTTGTGGCTATTATATCATCTCCATTAATAATGAAATACTAAGTAACCATTGTTTATTCACTTTTTGTTGTTATTAATTATTATTCTAAAGTTATATAAATTCAGAGAAATTAATTTAAGTAATATTTTAAGAGTCGATTTGAAAACATGAAATAAACAAAGAAAAAAAAGTTACTTACAAGGGAATCCCTCGAACATGTATGTCACAGATTTCCATCAAATTGAAATATGTTACTCATGTGAAGCTACTATAGATGCTTGCAAAATAACAGAGTTGTGTTTCTTGCAAAATAACAAATTGTGTTTCTTTCAAATTAAACCGCGAAAGCGAAAAAATTTGAGCATACATAGCCATACAAGGACTCTATTGTTAAAGCGGATAGACTATGTGGGATTCCCTTGTTAGTTTCGAATCTGCAGTCCGAAGCATTGAATCATGATATTTTTTTTAGATGCAGCAAACAAATAATTATTTTATACGATTCATAAACTTTTATTTCTTTATCAATGGACAAGTCTATAGAATCATATACCATCAAGGACTGTGGGACTGCTGGAGATGCAAAAGCTCTTTCCAGGCATTGATGATATTTGCCCACAATGATAGAGTATGTGTCGCATTTCTTGAGAAGAGGACAATCTTTCCTAACATTGGAAGATTTTTTGCAGTACCCGTGGAACTGCCTCTGACTCTTGTAAGACACGAAAACATGCCTGCCATGCATTACAAGGGAGTCATGAATGACTCTTTGGAGCCTCATGTCCAACAGAATGTCACCATTCTTTAAACGAGATTAGTCAGCGATCTGTGTTGGCCACTTTCAATACCTAACCTTTGAATCCATACTCTTTCTTTGGCTGTTGATTAACTTTTTCTTGTTTTCAATATGCAGGAATGTTTTCACCTGTACTTGGGTATCTTTGAGCCACTACTCTCCTGTCTCTTAGTCTTTTCCTGTTGGGATATTTCATCATTTACTTGTAGGCCGTTATATGGGAATTTTCTTAATTCTGCTCTGAATTTATCTTTTTCGCTAACTTTCTCTCGCCTTGATTGCCAACTGTTCTTAAAGCCTTGCCACTATTCTTTATACTCTTCTTGGATTTTGCTGATAACATCAACTTTTTTAATTTAGGTGACCTTTTTCCTACTCGGGCATAATTTTCTTTTCTGCTTCATCCTTATTTCCGTTTCATTGTCCTCTTCCATATCAAACCCATTTTTATAATGATCTTTAAACTTAAGCGATTTTTTAAAACTATTTGTGGCTTCAGCAATATCCCGGCTTTTCTTTCTTGATAACGGAAAGTTCCGCTATCTCAGGTGGCCGAGAGGGCTAGGGCGTAGGTTTTCTGGTTCTCGTGTCCAGCTGGTTATGGGTAAGAATCCCACAGTGGGAATGGATGTTTGTGTTTGTCCTGGCTGTTTGTCCTTTTAATTTGTGTAAAAGGCGCAGAATGACCTTAGTAATCGACGCCAAAAGCATAATTTGATTTGCCAATTTTCCTCCCCAGTTAATGTCCTCTCTTCTATTACAAGATTCAATTGAGGATTTCTCTTGCCCTTAACGTTGATATCTTGCAGCTTAATCAAAGAGGTATCTTCAAAACAAACTCTGACCTGGGCATATCGCTCCTCTAACCTTGTCACTCCATGTTACTCAATTTAATTTGGACATTGAATGGAAGGTTCATGAGCAAATATTCGTTGATTGCTTCTGTATCATTGACTTTAAATTTAGACATCAAATTTTTGAATCGAGGGTCATCAGAATCGGGAGAAAACAAGCCCCGCGGGTCGGCAGCAGCCAGCTAAGAGTGCTTGTGTCGTTCCAGCGTAGATTCGGACATCAAAATTTCGATCGAGTCTCCACTTGCAGGTGGCTCAAAGAACGAACTAGCAGTGCAACAAGACCTGAAATTTGAGCAATTTTTGTGTTATACGCATCTCTCTCTGAGCAGGTTGGGGTTGCATCAGACAACTCCAGGGGGCAACAAACCCAGAGATGTCAACAAGGATCCAAATGATCGTGAGTAGGTCCTGTTAAGTATGGGATACCTTGTACATGCCAAATAACCTTTTTAGAAATATGTGGCCATATCTTATTCCAAAAATTCTATAGACCCACTCAAATTTCTTATTTTTACCACACTGAAGAATTTCTAAACCGCACAGGTTACTGTCCTCAATGCTTTATAACGACATCTCATCCTCCATGCCTAGCGATTACTTTCCCTTGTTCATCCCACAATGAACTGTCCTGAAGTGCATCCTTTTGTTAGCACGTCACGCTCTAACTCGTGATGATTGAATTGCTTAGTTCGTCCTGCGATCATCAGCCTCTGTTGCAGAATAGAAAAACACACATTAAGCAAATTTCACTAAAGTCTTTAGCAAAGTCGCTGTGGAAGCTTGGCTGAACCCATTTGCTTCATTACATAGCTTGATAACAAGCATCTCCCCCTCTCTGGCACGACTTCTTACGCAATTAGAAATACTAAACGTAGTAATAATCAAAGTGTCCCAGAGGATTTGGAGTCGTGATCAGAGACGGAAGGAGGAGATTGGTTTGTTTAAAAAACAATTTAATTGAGTTAACAATTTTAAAGAATACAGTCTAATGTTCAGAAATTTAAGAAGTTTTACAATGATTAATATTCTGAGTAGGTGTGGCAGTCATAATTTTCCTCCAATGTCGCTACATGTATTTGTCAAGTAGGTATGGTGGTTCGTCCAAATTGCTGGCAAAATACTGTACTAAACAAAAACGGCGACGACGACAGGTTTGGTAGGGGATAACTTGTGCCTGCCCCAAAATACCATAAAAGATTTGAGATTAGAAAACAGTGAACGGAATTACACCTAATTAAAACTAATTTGAAGTGATCGGTCACTAAGCCGTTTTCTAGTATGAAGAAAAGTTCAAAAAAACCTTCTTAAAATCAAAATTCTCAATTATAATTTCAAATAGTAGAATTCAAATAGTTTACATTCCCCTTGCCAAATGCAGAGCAGCCACGCTACGGCAGGTTGCTTGAGGTCTGAACGAATCCCCTGATGACGTAATGTCCTTCGATTTCTTCAAAAAAATTTTGTGATGCGGAGCGATATGTTTCGCTTGATGATCGTTCATCATCTATCTGATATGAGAGAGAGAATGGCATTGCTTAAACAAGAAGTTATCCTTCCGATGAAGGTATAGGAAATTAGCCGAAGCGCTGAGGTCACCTATTTTTACCCTTTTATCTGCACTTTTTAACCCCCGCCCCCATTTTTAGCACATTTTCTATAGAAATGTGCTTATGTGATCAGTTTGTCCAGCGGTTCATCCGTCCATCCGTCCGTAGACACAGTTGCCACAATTCGTTGTGTTGCAATAAAAAGAGTGCGTGTATTGAATTGCTGGAAGACACGAATTATCTTCGCTTTCGGGGAAACGTGTGTTGAGAACATGGGTTCGGCTCTGCGCAAGCTCTAAACGTTAATGAGATGGTGCGCGTGCAGGATGCAGATGTTTGACGATTATTGAAAGGGCAGTTCGGTCTCTAAACAGAGAGAATTTTTTTATTCTTAGGGAGCTTAGTATTTACTACTATAACTTGAAAACGAATTAACTTTTTCACAGTCCGTTTTCACCAATCCATTAATATGGGTAGAGCACGAAAAAGTACGAACGTGAGATAGGCGGAATAGGTACGAACTCTCATGGCACGTGTTTTAATCGTACCATTATGATTCCCTCTTAAAAATCTCCTATAACCATATATGGCATGTAATACATCAAACAAATTGTCACAACATATCATGAACGAATATATAAGAGTAACTAGTGATAGCAGATGTTGGTCTAATGGCACGTGTATATGCTAGGATTTCTCATGAATGAATATAATGCATAAATAATGTTGGTGTGAATTGTTTACTAGTACGTGTTTTAGTGGTACCAAATGGAACTTTCAATGCTAAGATATGGCATGTCATATATCAAGCAACTCGTAACAACATGTAATGAGTGAATATAACGAGTAAATATAGATAATGGTTATTGGTTTAGTAGCACGTGCCCTAATAGTGCCATATGATACCATATGGTACCATTTGAACTTTCATTGCTAAAAGACATGCATGTAATATAACAAAAAACTTGTAACAACGTTTCATGAGTGAATATAACGAGTAAATAATGACAGTGGTTTTTGGTTTAGTAGCACGTGCCCTATGGTGCCTTATGATGCCATATAGTACCATTGGAAGTTTCAATGCTAAAATATGGCATTTAATATACACTATATGATCACAAATATCCGAACACATGCACGTTTGCGCTCTAGCCACGATTTTATGGAAATCAATAGGGCGTTGCACATCCCTTTGCCCGAATCACAGCTTCCACCCTTCGGGGAAGACTTTCCAACAAATGTTGGTAGGTACTTTCCGGGATGTTCCTCCATTCCTCCCGAAGAGCGAGAATCAGTTCAGGTACAGAAGTTGGCCGATGTGATCTGGCCCGCAAGCGTCTTTCCAATTCATCCCAAAGACTCTCTATAGGATTGAGGTCGGGACTTTGTGCCGGCCAACCCATTTCTTCGACCCCTGAGTCCGCAAACCACTGCTATACATGCCTCGCTTTGTGGCACGGAGCATTGTCGTGTTGGTAGAGATATGGCTCGTTTCCGAAAAATTGCCACAACGTTGGAAGTGCACAGTTGTCCAAAACATTCAGATAACGGTCGGACTTCATGATTCCTTGCACAGGAACGAGCTGGCCCAGTCCGTACCATGAAAATGAGCTCCACACCATCACTCCTCCTCCTCCGAACTTGACTGTGGGCTCTGTGCACTCGGGTAAGAAGCGTTTTCCAGGTATGCGCCAAACCCAAACTCGTCCATCGGATTGCCAGAGTGTGTACCGAGATTCGTCTGTCCACATTACCCGTTTCCATTGGTCCATTGTCCAGTTTCTGTGGGCTTTGCACCACTCCAGACGTCGCTTGGCGTTGACCCTGCTGATGTGGGGCTTGTGGGCAGCAGCACGGCCATGGAATCCCATCGTGTGCAGTTCCCGACAAATTGTCATGGTACTGGCATCATTTGCAGAGGCGTTTCGAAACTATGTGGCAATTTTTTCCGCCGAGGACTTCCGGTTGCTGCGGGTGACACGACGAAGCACTCGACGGTCTCTATCCGTTAGTTTCTTGAGTCTACCGGTTCGTTGTTGAACTGTTGTTGATCCCCGGGTCTTCCATTTCATAATGACATCGCCTACTGTTGACTTGGGTATCTGAAGAAGGCTGGAAATGTCACGCACGGACTTGCCGCATAGGTGACATCCAACGATGGTTCCACGTTAAAACTCACTGAGCTCTGCCGAACGACCCATTCTTGCCAATGTCCAAGCAGAGTTGTGTCTGAAGGTGTGGGAAGCTATTTAAATGATGTGCAAGTCATTATCATGTGACATTGGGCCAATCGATGATCTGTGAGGGGTGTACGGATATTTTTGATCATATAGTGTCTCAAGTAACTCGTAACAACGTGCCATGAGTGAACATAATGAGTAAATAATGATAATGGTTATAGTTTTTAGTAGCACGTGCCCTAATGGTGCCATTGGAACTTTCAATGCTTAAATACGTCATGTTATATATCAAACAACTCGTAACAACATGTAATGAGTGAATATAACGAGTAATTAATGATAAGTTTAGTAGCACATGCCCTAATGGTGCCTTATAAAACCATGTTGGACCATTGGAACTTTCAATGCTAAGGCATGGCATGTAATATATCAAACACCTCATAACAACGTGTCATGAGTGAATATAACGAGAAAATAATGATAGTGGGAATTGGTTTTGTAGCATGCGCCCTAATGGTACAATATAGTACAGGGTCTTTATAATTAAAATTATAATTAGACACGAAATCAGACACGAAGATACAGGTTAACAAGTCTTTAATCTTTAATAAAATTAGTTACATGTTGAATGTGGCCTCCACCATTTTCTGAAAGCAGGTTACACCGGATTACTGTGTTTAATTTCCTATACGAATATTGCATAGAGCGCCATTCCAGGCGGGTGGTGACCTTTTGAACCAATTTTTTTGATGGGTATGAACTTCCCATGCCCTCTTGTATAATATTACCAATTATATAGCTTTTGGTCCAGTAGTTTTTTTTTATGGCCATGTCAAAATGGAGCTTTAATTATAAACACCCTGTATTGTAAGAATTTTCAATGCTAAGATATAGCGTGTAATATACCAACCAACTCCTTACGAGTTGGTAGATCTATTGTTATCTATAGCTTATTTGTATCAAGACCATAATGCTGTTAGGCTTAAAGGTATCTAAAACTCATTGCTGTCATATTGCTAATTAATAGTATTTAATCGCTTGCTTCAATAACAGATAATAACGTAGAATCATTTTAGTAATTTAATATGAAAAAATAATAGATGCTTACGCATAACGCTTCAGCAATTCAGGCTCACTTCGTTTAACATTATGTGGGAATTCTTACAAAGTAAAGAACTTTTATTTTTTTTAATGTATGAGGAATAACTTCACTCTCCATTTACCTTTCAAGCTTATTCGTTTAAATTCTCTCTATACATTAGCTTACTTAAATAGTAATTTACAATTTAGTTTTCATATTTATTTATTTTCTCTTAAGTGTTTTAAAATGTTGATTAATTCTATATATCCACGTACGATGCTATAACACGAAAATGTGCTCCCTTTATCCGCTTTGGCGGTAAAATCATTCTTGTTTAATCGAAAAATTGATTTTCTCGAATGTAGCATTTAGAAAATGAAAAAGAGCTCTATCTTCTTTCGTTTCTCATCATTCCGATCGAATGATATATCACATTCTCTATGTTGCCATGGTTCTAAAGACCAAGTGATTGCCACCCACCCACAACTCCGACCCCATTGGGACAATTTGGCTCAAACTTTACAGTAATGTTGATCTTGCTTGGAGGAATCTGCGTCCCGAATTTCACTGTTTTGTATGCATAAATATGCGTAGAACTCTTGGTTTCCTCTAATTTCCACCCCCGAAATTCCGACCCCAGTGGGCCAATCAAAACCAAACAAAATAGTGAAGGTTCACATGCCCATAGTAAGCTACATTCTTCCGCTACTTAATAATGCAGAATCACTTAATAATGTAGGGAACCTTATTTGAAGACTCACTTTCCTTGGCCTTCTTGCTCATTCCTATGTCCCAACGAAAATTTCTTCTGCCATCGTCTCTGGGTGAACTTTTGCTCGGCCGTCCTCGTTCCCTATTCATTGATTGCTTTTCCATTCTCTGAGTTTCCTTTCGCCAGGCTCTCCATTTATTCCGCTTTTTAATTAGTTCATTATTCATGGAAGTATTCGAAGCCAATCGCGATCGAGTATCGTGGATTTTGCTTTTCTGGATTCGCACTCTTGTTTGCAGGTGGAGGGCGATGTTTCTTCGTTTCTTAAGCGGATTTATTGCTCACTCCAGCTGCTGATTTTTCTGATGCGATCGTGTCTAATTATTGGATTTGCTCGCTTTGTTTTTCGAGCAAACCTGATGTTCTGACATCACCACTCTCCTTATCGGCACTCTACTTTCAGCAGCTGCTCTGTCAAGTTTCGTAATTTTAGGCTCATTTCTTTGAGAGTGATTGCTATTGTTTTGCAAGGTGTTCTTATGCTTCTGTGAATTTCCAATTTATTCGACCTAGTCAGACTGTCAACAGGATGTTTTACTTGAAAGTTTTGAAGAGATCGAGGGAAAATTTCGCGCAAACGGTCCGAGTTGTGGAAAAATTGTAAGTTTTAAGGGATAAATAGTTAGCCAGATTTAGAATATAAATATTAATGAGACTAGTTAGTTTTATCTTTCAGAGTTGTATTTGTATATTTATTGTCAACAGTTTAAGGTAAGAGTTATTAATTGCGCTAGTTATTTAGGGCTTCTCTTGGTACCTTGGTTAGACATTGGAGAGCTCAGGAAAAGAGTATAATTTTTTACAAAATATGTATATGAACTCCATCGGAGAATTGAGCACGAAAGAGCATTAATTAGCACCTCGGTGGAAAGTTGAATCCGAAAAGAGATAACAAAGAATGAAAATTCTCCGACATAGCTCGACAGGAAAACGTTTCTCACATTCCATGAAGTGACTGACAATTGTCAAGTATCATTGGTCGGAGGTTCTGCCCCCGAATTGACTTGGTAACTTCTGACAGTCAATGAAGAAGTGAAAGTCCAGTTCTCATCCTTGCTAGACGAGAGCGCCTTTTCTCCTCATTTTATGTATTAATTTGGTCTCGACGTCGTATGTCAATGCGACTGCGATTTGGGAAATTCTAAATTCGTTCGGTTTAACTTTTATGTTTTGTTTAAAATGCGCGGAATTTAGAAATTCATTTTAGCTCGATTATACGAGGCTTTTGTAATGTCAGTTCACCGTGGAGAACCCACGTTAAAGTCCCGAACGGCGAATGCAGCCCACTGAGGAAAAGCAAGTTTCATTTGATTTCCATCACTCTAAGCCGAGAAGAGCCCCACCGCCGATTGACGAGGATTCAGGCGTACTCTGGTAGCAGATGTGATACGGTATAGCAAAGTTCTCATATTTGTCTCGAAGGCCAAACTCAGTTAGTATTCTTTAATCATTCTTTAACATTGGTCTGGAATTGTTACAATTACACACTAATCGTGTGAAGGAGCTTAAAAAGAGTATTTTAAGTCATATTATGTTAGTTGGATTAAATACAAGACATATTAAATTTGGAGTTACATTTAAGAAACTGTTAACTATTCTTTAAAGTAAATTGGAAGAGATTATACATTTACATGCAACTGGTATTATTGAAAATTATTATTACAAGATTTTATCCGCCCGCAGTTTGCGCGATAATTAGTTTCAAATTCAATTGATATCGTTGTAAAGCTCGCACATTCAAATTGTTTCGTGTGATGAACCGTAACACGGCCTTCTAGAAACTACTAGGCCTGAACATGGAAAAAATAAAACATTCTTACGTTGAACTGGTGGTGCTATTACAGAAGTTAGCTCAACGTCACAATCTTAGTGCTTCAGCATTGCATTATTGACGTCATGTCCAGGCCTGGTAGTTTCTAGGAGGCCATGACCGTAACCGTAATCAACGAGAAAGACAGGCCCCGGTGCGGAAAAGTCACCTGATCATAGTAGTCCGGTCAACAATCCAATCTTCATTGTTTCCAACAAACGAAAAAATATCGATTGCTAAAATCCAAGATGGAAACAATGCAGGTTATTTTGTTACTCGGACTAGTATGGTCAGGTGATTTTTCCGCGCCGGGGCAACGCCTCCTAAAGATAAGGCCTGAGCGCGAAAACGACAGTCCACGACGCGGAAAAGTCACCTGATCATCCTAGGCTGAATAACAATGTAATCATCATTGCTTCCATCTTGGATATTAATAATCAGTACTTTTTCGTTTGTTGAAAACAATGAAGGTTGGGTTGTTGATCATCCTACCATGGTCAGGTGACTTTTCCGCGCCGGGGCATGTTTTTTTCGTAGACTACGAGATAAGGCAAATTTAGGGCTTATTATTGGCAGAAATACGAATAACAATACCCTATCTATGATGATGTAACAATGTATTAAGTTTCATTGCGGAGGCTTTCTGTCTCGGGGGTTACGGATGAACTCACATGTTCTCCTTTATATACAGTTTGTGATTGACTGATGAGATATATATGTTTAATAAAGATTTCAGTATAATTGTTGCTCAGACAACAATGGTCAAGTGACTTTTCGTTTCTGGCGTGTGCTTCAAGCAACACCTTCTTGTAAGAAAGGAGCTGGTTCTAAAAATGGGAAAAACGCTAGAATTGTTGCAAATCTGCCAGAGATGACTACTTTGAAGTGGCAGCGGAATTTAGGATGTAGGGGACGTTTTCTGCTTTTTACAAAAATATTCTCGGAAATTTTGGGTAGCACCTCGTATAATAATCTGCAGAGTTTTACAGTCCTGGTTATTAATTACCTAACCTTACTACGTGCAAGCAATAGCAATACTGCAAAAGCACCTTTGGTATTGGTCTTTCCCCCATTTTCGGAAATATAGGCAGCTGGAATAGAGCTCTTTGAATCACGCTTCACACTCTTCCAAGCTCACGAATGATCTTGCATACGTTTCGACGAACTAATTTTATCAGACCAAGTTGCTCCATAATAGTATTTGTTTTTTTTCTTGGAAGGAACTCGGGCAGTTGGTTACTCTTCTAAACAATATGGACTCTGTAGTGTTCTACCGATACTGTGAGAGCTGCAAATTTCCTCACATGGGTCATTCCGTGTCAAATCAGCACAATTTTCAGCAATTCCTCACTCTCTCAGATTTGATTTATACTTGGCAGAGAGGTAGTGTTCATATAGGAAGAGAAAAATACCAAATCTTATTTAAAAATATACACCAGTTTTGAAAATATAGCCCTGCAAAAGTTCAAAAAATCAGTCAAAAAAACCTTGACAGACCAATTTTCAAAATGACCTAGAAGCTTTCCTAATTGAGCTAGAGAGCTCTGGTAGGTACTATTTTCCAGCAGTTTTCAAGACCTTTTCAATGATATTGAACACAATTAGGGTTTAGAGGAATTTATTTTTAATTAAATTTGAATTTAAAATTTTTAAATGCGCCGCTTCAAAAATTTAAAAAAAAATTTCATAATACTTTATAAAATACTGAAATGATTGTGTATGTTTGAAAGTGCCATCATGATGGGTTCATGTTAAAATATCTCATTGAATACTTCATTGGTGATTAAAAACACATAAATACATAGTACAACATGTTCACACCTTAGGAAATAAAAAAAAGTAAAAAAGTAATCATTTGTTTAAGATGTGAAGTTAATTACATTTGTTTTGTACAAATATGAAGTAAATATTTACCAGATCATGTATTTATAGTTTGAAGTTCTTGTATGTTTCATTTCTGTGTGAAACTTCATTTTACAAATAATTTTATTGCAGATCTTTC
>JAHWFO010004055.1:307916-331727 GCA_023313115.1 Rhysida immarginata | reverse complement strand
TTCTTTACATTATTTTTTAAAAGATGTATTTCAGGTATATAAATGTATATACAGTATAAGTTTTCGCTGATGTCTTGTGCACATCATGAATAATTTTAAAAAGAACTGAAAGTAATCTGAATATCCGAAAATACAGCCAAGTAGCATTTAACCACGGAAGGACTTCTTAAATTTTCGCTGAAATATTTATCAAATTTAATCCGTAATATATATTGATAAATTTTTACAATTTTATATATTACTAGCTGATATACCCGGCATTGCTCGGAGTATTTGTTTGATAAAATTTTGCAATATCTGAACAGAAATATCTCGTATTAACACATGAAAAATGATTAGAAAAATTCAAAATAAAAAAAAATCGGAAAAAAATTCTTTTAAAATGCTCGCAATGGTACTTTGCAGTAAAGGCTACGTCAGTGCATAAATTGAATGGAGATGTCACCATCTATGAGCGTAATATAAGTTATACGTAATTATTACGATGTTTCATTGAAGGTTTTTATAATTCAAATATGGTTGTTCACTTTTTTATAAAGTGAAATGTGTATTTTCTTACTTCAAGTGATGTCATAAATTAATGCATTTAGCCAAATTGCCAAGACCACTGATACAAAGTAGGCATATTGTTTTATAGCGCCATCTATCAGCCACAAATATTCACATTACGGGGGGATTTCAGAGGGAAGAGGTTGGGATATGGAGATTACATATTTGTAGTTATTTTCTCCTGGTTTCAAAGAATTGTTATACAAAATTTCGTGTGTCTATGACAAACGGTGTGGATTTGCATAGAGTGCATACATACGAGCAGTTTTATATAGATAGCTAGATAAATGTATTTGCATGTGTAACAAAAAAGATAATATTTTTTATTTAAATAGATAATTTTATTTTTTTTAAGTAACTTAACTGTTCGTCGTGTTCTCTGAATCCAGCACTTGACTATATACAATATTGGTAGTTTTACCGCCTGGGGCAAAAATGGTTAAATTTTTTTGGGGGGAACCCACACTTGAGCAGCAACATTAAGTTGACCATGGCTAAAACGGAGTCCTCAAATTAATGCCGCAGCACTGGATGAACTGCCCCTGTGGTTTGTTTATGGATACAGAAAATGCCAGTCGTACAGGGAGCTGCAGTCTTGTAAAACTACAGGTATTGGACACTGAAACTGAAACACCTGGTAGAAATCCAAAATCTTTATTTAATAAGGTGTTGGGGCAACGTGGGCAGCCAGCACAGCAGCAACACGTCTTGGGAAGGATCGGTAGAGGTCCTGCACAGTTTGCATCCCAGACCATTACTGATCCACCCATTACTGATCCACCTCCGTGTTTGACTGTGGGTGCCAAGCAGTCTGGGTTGTAGGCATCAGAGGGGCTCCTCCAGACGAATACCCTCCCTGTTGTTTGGAAGACAGTGTAGCTGGACTCATCTAAGAATATGACGCGTTTGAGGTCATCCAACGTCCAGGTTTTATGCGTCCGGCACCACTGAACCCGCTTGGAGGCATTTGTACTACTGATAAAAGGCTTCGGTATAGCAATCCTGCCATGGATGTTGGATTTATGCAGGTAACGGCGGATTGTCTTCGTGCACACAGGTTCCTGGAGGTGTGTATTCATTTCTGCGTTGATTTCTGCTGCGGTGGTTTTCCGCTTTCGTGCAACAATCCTGGTCAATGTTCTGACGTCTCTTTCCGACAACTTCCGTTTTCCCCTGCAGTTGCTCCTCCTGGACGTGGTTCGTCCTTCCTGTTCATATGCACACATCACCCTGGATACTGTAGCACGTGAGACATCACAAAGTGTGGCAGTTTTGGACACAGATGCACCTGCTAGACGCGCCCCAACAATCTGCCCTCTTTTGAAGTCGGATATGTCTCCCATTATAGCGCTCTGCACAGACAATTTGAAGCTTACTATCGAACTTTTCTACTGGAGTGACTACCAAGACCTCTGACACGTGATTCATTGATATGCATACGATTAATTACCTGGCAGAAGGTTATATTCAGCCCTGGAGGTAACCAGTACTATTTGCGAAGGTGTTTCAGTTTCAATGTCCAATACCTGTAAATGGCAGGTCCGACGGAATGAGAGGAATGCGTGGAATAAAAACTGTTGCCCCTTTCCTTTGCCACTGAGGATAGTTGCTTCCAACACATTCGGCAACAACTTCTTTAAGCAAAGTCGGGTCCCATTGCATAACCTGGGGGGGCCCAAATTTCTTAAGCATATTCCCCGTTGCCCTATAAAGCAATTTCGAGTATCATTAATGTTACGTTTTATACATTCATGAGACATCAATCCAAGTTGTTTGATATATAACATGCCAAATCTCAGAATTCAAATTTCCAATGAACCATGCTGGTTCCACTAAACCAGGTGCCTTTAAAACAATTACGACTACCATTAATTTCACGTTATATTCATTCATGAGACGTCACTCCAAGTTGTTTGATATATAACATGCCATATCTCAGAATTCAAATTTCCAATGAACCATACTGGTTCCACTAAACCAGGCACCTTTAAAACAATGTTGACTATCAATTTACGTTATATACATTCATGACACATCATTCCAAGTTATTAGATATATAACCAGCAAATATCTAAGCATTGAAAGTTCCAATGAACCATAATGGTTCCACTAAACCGGGTGCCTTTATTACAATTCGACTATCATTAATGTTACGTTATATACATTCATGAGACTTCACTCCAAATTGTTTGGTATATAACATGCCATATGTTAGCATTCAAAGTTCCAATGAACCACAATGGTTCCACTAAACCAGGTGTATTTAAAACAATTTAGACTACCATTAATTTAACGTTAAATTCATTCATGAGACCTTATATGCATTCATATATATATATCATAAAGCACCTTTTAGTACTTAATAATAGTAAAAGTTCATGTTTAAAAATCGAAAACACTATTTTTAAAATGCTCCCAAAAGATGGCACCGTCATCTGAATATCGATTTTCATTGAATAATTTCGAAAAATAGTTTTTTTGAGAAATGTCACGTAGACAGTGCTTATCCTCTTGCTTTGAAGGTCAAATGTGCACAATTTCATCAAAATTGGAATAAAACTGTAGATTTGTATAAGACACAAACATATATACATGTATACATACATACATACATAGATCCATTTTTATATATATAGATTTATACAAGCACACATAGAAGCGCGTACACACAATATAAAATATTACATAGACCCAGCTGGGATACTGTCGGACTAAGTAATACTAGTAAATGATGGCGGGGGGGGGGGGGGGGACCAAAACTAGACCAAAATCTCGTTAATTTTCATTGAATAATTTCTCTATCTATATATATGATATATATGTTATAGTATTGGGTTTTGGGTTATGCTTATGTATTTATATGTGCCACAATCGGCCAGTATGTTGCGTCAACAATGGTACTTAATATGGCTGATGAAATGAATGCTTACCTTAAGTTTCAAGCATGGTCTATAGATATAACCATTTTATCATGAAAATTAAAACATTGATGTGTTTTTTTTATCCTCCTTTATCTAATACAGAAATAAAAGCTTGATACGCATTAGCCATCTTTACATTTCTTTTTAATAAGTTGAACAT
The DNA here is from genome assembly GCA_023313115.1 of Rhysida immarginata. Lineage (NCBI taxonomy): Eukaryota > Metazoa > Arthropoda > Chilopoda > Scolopendromorpha > Scolopendridae > Rhysida > Rhysida immarginata. The sequence goes on along the minus strand of JAHWFO010004055.1, from coordinate 328,097 downwards.
TATCGTAAATTCAATCGTTGGTAAAAACATGGCCGACGGCCCGAGTTGTCGCCGCTCTCCTTACAGGCACCATAAGTTGGGCCGATTACTTGCAGCGCCATTTTTCAATTGAGTTCCCGCCCTATCGGAAGGTAGAATTTTTAGCTTCATTGTTCAGTGGAACTCGATGACCATTTATTTCTATAGATCATTATCAAAACTAAGTCTTAGATGAAAATTTCTGTTTTAAAAAAGTGACTGCATACTAGAATAAATTATCAGGTGAACATAAAATTCCACAGTTTGGAGCACATAAAATTTCTAATCTCTCTAATCTAGCCTTTTTTAGATAACATGTAATTTTGTATCTAATTTTCTTCAAGAGCAGTTTCTGCGTGGCGCATTCATGGCAGTTATTCATCTATTCAACGAATGTCATCAGCGCATCCAGCAACCAAGTGCCCGATTTATTTTTTTTCTCCGATATATCAAAGACAGGCGGTGCCAGATACTGTGTTGCGTTAATACGGACCAGATCTACCCTTCAGAACAAGAGCACATTAGGAATGCGTTAAATGAACAGAATAAAGTAGGTCAAATTATAAGAGGGTGGTCAAATTCTCCTCCCTCCCTCCTCACCCGCATGACAACGCGCATGCCCGCATGCTGCGATCCGTGTACGCAACTTCTTGGCCCAACTCCGTGTAACTGTTATCGCAACATCCACCTTACTCGTCTGACCTGGCGCATGCAGACATCTTTTTGTTCTCTCGTCTCAAAGGGGTCCTGAAGGGCACACGTTTAGCAGACTTACCAGACATCACAAAAGAGGCCTTCACTGACTCGTTCCGGCAGCTTTATCAACGATGTCAAAAGTGCATTGTGTCAAACGGGTGTTACCTTAAGGATGAATAAAGGTATTAATTTGTTTCCATGTTTTGTTTTACACTGAGCGACCAATTTATTAGAGACACCCCGCTAATAGCGTGTTGCGCCTCCTTTAGCGGCGAGAACTGCCTGAATACGTGCTGGCATGGATTTAACAAGGTGTTGAAACCGTTGCGGAGGAATAGCAGCCCAGGCTGACATCACAGCGTCCCGTAATTGGTGCAGGTTGGACGGTAGTATGGGAAGGCGTCGGATGGTTCTTTCCACTTCATCCCATAAATGCTCGATCGGGTTGAGATCGGGCGACCGAGCTGGCCACTGAAGCAGGTGGATATCAGCGTCATAGTCCAAGACCATTCGAGCACGGTGACAGGGAGCATTGTCCTGCTGAAACTATCCGTCACCACCAGGGAACACAGTCATCGTGAACGGGTGCACCTGATCGGCAACAATGTTCAGGTAGTGTGTCGCATTCAGGGATGTGTCTACGGATGTCAGAGGACCCAGTGTGTCCCAAGAGAAGACACCCTAGACCAGCACTCCTCCTCCACCCGCCTGTACGGTTGTCTGCTGACAGGATGGGTCCATGGCTGTCTGCATGAGAAGTAGGAACCGCGATTCGTCGGACCAGGCGACCTTCTTCCACTCATCCAGTCTCCAGTGACGATGCCTGTGTGCCCATTGCAGGCGCGCTTTCCTATTTTGCGGTGACAGCGACGGTACCCGTAATGGCCGCCTGTTGTTAAACCCAGCTCGGTGCAAGGTGTGCTGCACCGTGTGCTCCGAAATGGGTTGGAATGCTCCCTCATTGAACCGCGCTGCAATTTGTTGGGCTGTTCCCGTCCTGTTGCTGTGGATGATTCGTGCCAGTCGCCGTTGGCCTCGTTCATCCACGGCCCTGTTTCGTCCGGAGTTGAGTTTGTTGGAGGTTGTTTTTTGCCATAACTGCCATTCACGGAATACCCTTGACATTATTGCACGGGAAAACCCGAGCAAAAAGCTCAACTGCGCCCATCGAGCTCCAACGATCATGCCTCGTTCAAAGTCGGTCAAATCCTTGGATTTACCCATATTCAGTCCACTTCTGCTTCTAACTGCAACTTGTGCTCCAGTGTATCCCTTTTAAAGACCGCTTCGGCCTGTTCTGTTGTTTGGGTGTCACTGGGAGGCCGACCCTTTTTCCGTAAGAGGTGTCTCTAATGAACTGGTCGTTCGGTTGGGAAATTGTTTCTTAAATATGCTAGCCTCGCTTATCAGCTGCTTTGCTTTGTCTTTTAATGTCTAATTCATTTGTTTAAAACTCAAGCATAAGACGACCATCCACAGGTCTGACCTGTACCAGAAAGTGTTTCGAATATGGATTCCACAGGAATGAAGATATCAAGAAAAACTCTCATGAACAGGATGCCAAACCACAAAACAACAAAGGATATCATACTTAAAATGGTTCAAGTTGTAAATATTGTATCAATCAAAGAGCTGTGTATTTTTTTATGTTGCTTCTTGAGTATAAAAATTTGCACGTCACCGTACTATGACAAAAAGCAAAGCTTCAGGTAACAAAAGAAAATAACTTTGTATGAATCTTAAGTACGAGGGTGGGCTGAAAAGTAATGCCTCCATGGCTGTAACTTTTTTTTTATTTTTTAACCGAATTTCAAAATTCTCTTTGTATCTGATACTCATATTTCTCCTCTATGTAATGCACTATTCACTTTTCAACATAGTCCCCATCCCTTTCCACGCATTGTACCAACGCGTGACTAGTCGGGTGAACCCGTCGGAGGGGAATTCCGGAGTTGTTGTCGACACCAAGACCGAACGGCAGGATTCACCTCGTCGTCAGAACGCAACTCATGCCCCTTAAGGTGCTCTTTCCTCTTTGGAAAGTGGTGAAAGTCGCAAGGTGCAAAGTCTATCATTTTTGAACCGCAGTTTTTCATCTTTGAACTGTAGGCGCTGCAACCCCCTCTGATGTGTGGCGATCGTGTGCGGACGGGCGTTATCGTGCTGCAAAAGAGGATCCAAAGCTGCCATTCAATCCTCGTGTCGACGACAATCCCGGAATTCCTCTCCGACGGGTTCACCCGACTAGTCACGCGTTGGTACAATGCGTGGAAAGGGATGGGGACTATGTCGAAAAGTGAATAGTGCATTACATAGAGGAGAAATGTGAGTATCAGATACAAAAAGAATTTTGAAAATCGGTTAAAAAATAAAAAAGTTACAGCCATGGAGGCATTACTTTTCAGCCAACCCTCGTATATCAAAGGATGGGACTAAAATAGAAATAAAAATACTTGAAAAACCTTCAGCAATTGTTTTTCCTTTTCTAAAAAATTTCCCAAGAAAAAAATATCATAATTTTATTATCAAAGACTGCTCTTTATAAATAACCGAAATTTAGAATAAGATTCTATTAATTTGTGGCGGTCCAGCCTCAAGATGAGTATGTTTGAAGCTAAATAAGAGCTAAATTCAATCTAATCGCCTCCAACAATTATACTCGTTAATTTAATATGGTAATTAAAAATCGCACGCCTCTACATTTTCATTCCAACTAATAATTTCGAATTTAAAATTAAGTTCATATACATGAAAAGTATTAAAAATTATGTAATTTAAATTCAGTTATTTAAAATACCAAGCTTCTAAGAAAGACGTTGGCGATATTCATTTTTCCTTTTCAAATAATGTATACAATTAAGGACGATCTTTAAAATGGCAGAAAATTATCTTTAAAATCATCCCTGTAAGTGCAGCTGCGTAATCAAACTACCAATAAGTAGGAATACAGAATGAAAATGGTAGAAGGAACAGGAAGAAGAGGAGGAGTAGGCGATCCTTGTTGTGCCCCGAACCACTACTTAGACCGAGGGCTCAATTCATCAGCACCTGGTCTCGTTCTATCTGTCATTTAAAAGCCCAACGGCAAAGCAACGTTGTTTTTCCTCTTCGTCTGTCTTATCAATGAAGTTTGATATCTGCGATGCCAGTTGATAGGGGACCTTGAAAATCATGTCATGTCTCGCTCTACCCTCCTCCTCCTCCTCCTAAAACATGGCTCCCGGTGTTCAGCTCAGCAAGTTCATCATTTCTTCGTTATTATGTATCCCAAAACGCATTTCATTATAATGAGTAAAGAAGTGTGAAATAGACCCGTGTATATTTTCGTATGGCGTATTTTGCATAAATATCATAAAACTGAAACATTTTAAGACAATGAAAGTCTATTTATTATTTTCTCATTGGCGTCCCAAGGGAGATGTAATGGAAAAAATTATATAGGGAAAATTTCTTGTCCATGATCATATCACATTTCTCCTGTGATTTTGGTAGGTAGAAGAATTGCATTTAAAAAAATCATTTTAATACCATATGGAAGGTATCAATCCAAGGGTCAAATGTATCGTAAGGGGAAGAAGACCGAAGATAGTTAGAAATAATAAATAGTGAATTCAATTGGCAATCCTTAATATGCTTACCCTTAGGTAGAAATAATCACTTTGATATATAATTCAAAATTGGGTCAGCAATTTTATAAACTTCTTTTTATCTTTTACTTCTTAGTATCTCAAATTTATTAATCTTTGATATATTAGAATCCAGTCTCACTGGCCAGTAGTCTAATCTTTGTTGTTGATGCCCATATTGGACTGTCAAAATCAATAATCGAATTAAACTTTACATTTAATCAAAACTACGATTTCCTTTTCTTGATAAATTTTGGCTTAGTCTCTTATTTAAGAATGATATTCTATTCAGCTGTGCAATTAATTTCTCTATGTGCTTTAAAAAATAAGGACACTATCGAAATTTACTCCCAGATGATTTTATTCTAGATTAGTATCTAATTTGCCCGTGCATCTTAAAATCACAATATTTTTTTCTATATTCAATGACATTCCGCCGTGTTCAAACCATTTTCCTATCAAGTTAATATCCATTCACTGCTATCGTACTTTCAGTCTCCTTGTATGATTTTGTACGCAGCCGATGAGAAAGACCTGGGCACTGAAAAGTCACCTGACCATAGTAGCTTCAGCAATAACCCAACCTTCATAGTTTCCAAAAAACGAAAATACACTGATTGTTAAAATCCAACATGGAGACAATGAAGGTTGGATTATTGCTAAGACTACTATGACAAATAAAACTAGTCAAAACTAGGTTAAATATGTGGATAAAGAATATACAATAACGAGTAATTAAAAAGCTCTTTAACCACAACGTAAAATGCAAAACGAATCCAGACAGGGAATAAACAAAGTAGAATAGGAAGAAACAAAACTTAGGCAAAAATTTTTGTTTTTTTAATACAAAAAATTATAAGTAACCGTTTTCGTTGTAGCCAATCTTCTTGGCTATTTCCTTGATGTAGTGTCGATTTCGTTATTGAATTCTTCTATATTTAGTGGTAGATTCAGGGCGCGGTCAATCATAAAGATGAATGCGGTCATCTTTTGGTTCCAATGGTGGGAGGAATCAGAGATGATATAGTTTAGTTTGTTGGTTTCTTTCCCATAGACGTTGAATTTCAAAGCGTTGTTTTCTCTAATAATGAAAAGGTCAAGGAAGGGAAGTCTTTGGTTGACTTCCGTTTCGTAGGTTTGTTTTGGTTTATTTGGTATTAACGTCCTTTTCAACTGCTATGGCCATTTCAGGACGCCGTTATAGGGGCCTGCAAGGGTTCTTTAACGTGCAGCCGGCAAACGATTACACGGGACCAAAGGCTTTACTTCCCTTCCGAAGGAAGTGCGTGATCTCAGGATTTTCCCCCTGAAAAAATCCTCGTCGTCCTCGGCCGGGATCGAACCCGTGTCCTCGGGCATCAGAGGCGATCACTCAACCACTGAGCCACCGAGGCCGATCAGTTTCATAGGTAAATTTAACTGTCGGATAGAAGCTGTTGATGTGTATTATAAAATCTTCTCATTTACACAGATTGTGATTAAAAACTGCAAAATACACCTCCATTCAGTCTTTAAAAGTCACAACCTGTCTTTGACTGTTAAACTTCCAACTCGATAAAAAATTCCTTGGGGAATCCCAAAGACGAGACTCATGACCACAGTAAATCTGGTATTTACGAAACTACTTGTGGTCAGTGCCCAAAACTCTACCGGAGGTAAATTAAAAGAAGCCTAATTACCAGACTCAAGAAAATATGGCCCATAGAAAATATGGTAGAACCGAAAATTCGGCTATGGCTAAACATTCTATAGATACCGGCCACTCATTTAATATTAACAATTAAGACTAATTGAGTCAGTCACCAAAAATAACCGTTTGGAAAGCCGATCTACTACTCAATCTTGACCACATGGACTCACCTCTTATCAACTGGGCTGACAAAATTGGCTAGAATCAAAAAACGCGTCCTCCTCCCTGATTGGCTGCCTTTAGCTACATAGAGTGAATACAAAAGTCTGAACCCCCCTTTTATTTTTTGAACCGAAGCAGATATGTCAATTTTGATGAATCCAATGAATAGGAAGTTGTGGCTGGCCTATCCCATGGTGCACTTTTCATCATCCCAAATATGCAAATTAGGACACATTCAAAATTTATCTCAAAAACCGTAAGGGATAGAGAAAAAAACCCAATTGCAAACTTGTTCAGCATAAAAAAAACAAAACAAAAAAAAATAATCCAAATCGGACCAACCAATCACCCACAAACAGAAGATCATGTTGACCACTTCCGGAACAGTGTAGCTTGCCATCCTGGAATTGTTCTGTCTTCTGTGTGCTGAAACATGCCTTTTATTTGCTTTTCCGCATGAAAGTGAATGTGAGTATGGTAATTTATGTTAATTTTTTTATTTGCATGCTCTACATGGTGGAAATATCAACATTCAGTTTTCCTTGTGCAGTGTGACTGTTTGTAAGCTACAAACAGTTCACCACGTGATTGTGGGTGATTGGTTGGTCCGATTTGGATGAGTTTTGTTGTTTTGTTTGTTTTTTATGGTGAACAAGTTTGCAATTGTGTTTTTTTCTCTATCCCTTACGGTTTTTGAGATAAATTTTGAATGTGTCCTAATTTGCATATTTGGGATGATGAAAAGTGCACCATGGGATAGGCCACCCACAACTTCCTATTCATTGGATTCATCAAAATTGACATATCTGCTTCGGTTCAAAAAATAAAAGGGGGGTTCAGACTTTTGTATTCACCCTGTATATACCCCAAAGATAACTTCTTTACTCTGTCTCCTGCTGAATGATGGAAGCTTTGCCTCCGAAATACGTATACAGGTTTCCAAATTTTGTTTTCTTTATCTTATTTTATATTTCTTTATTGTTTTCTTTCTGTATTTCTCTTTTTGTTTGATGTTTGTTCTTTCTGAATGTTTTACTTTACTTGGCATTTGTTTCTTACTTATAATTTTTTGCTTAAGTTTTGCTATAAAATTCTTCTGTTCATTCTTATTCTATTTTGTTTATTCCCTGTCGGGACTCCTTTTGCATTTTACGTTGTGGTTAAAAAGCTTTTTATGTACTCGTTATTGTAAGACTACTATGGTCAGGTGACTTTTCAGTGCTGCGATCTATCTCGCCGGCTGCGGATTTTGTTATGTCATCCACGAATGCCCATTGTTTTTAAAGCAAGAGGCAAAGATAAAATAGACATTGTAAGTGCCACAAATAGAACAACACATAGAGCAAAACTCCCCTATTGGATTTTGTTTCCTATTCGTAAAGCGATTCTCTAAAGATTCCTAGCATGTTTTCATAACCCCTATGGCTTTCAATTCTTCTATACCGTGCTCGCCCTCAAGAGTGACCTCGCAATGTGCTCCGTGATTGGTTGGACCATATTGCACTCCTGATGTCATCAAGGAGTGTGCGTCTCTAATAAAGTCGCTTTTGAAATGACTTCATTAGAACCTTGGACCATTTTTAAAAAAATTATTTAATACTAATTAAATTTTAATGATACCAGATATTAATAGATTAATATAATCGTCAATAAATACCAATTAAATTATCCGATATTACATTGCGCCTGAAGAAACTGTGCGCGTTCGCGTTTCATGCTCATTTCATGGATGGATGGCTCGCGTTGAGATGCCCGAAATTAAATCAACCAATCACAGAGCCCTTTGAGAGGCCACTCTTGAGGGCGAACACAGTATATTTAACTGTGTTCGTGGTGAAGTATCAAAGGCCTTTGATAGATCTAATGCTACGATATAATAATCCTCGTTTAGATTTAAGACTTCAACAGCTTCTACATAAATTTTCAAAACTAAATCTTGGACCGATATTCCAGATTGGCTACCAATCTGATTAGTTGGAATTACGGTCCACAAGATACCAGACGTGAAAAAACCTTTTCTATCAGCTTAAATATAGTTGGGAGTAGTGAAATTGGACGGTATTTTTCACAGTCTATTGTAGTATGGAATTTATGAATAGGCCGGATTAGAGAGCTTCTGAAATCGTAATAATGAAATATATTGAAATATGCATATCACTATTTCAATCCTAAAAATCTTCAAATCATTCGACTTCAAATCAAGATCATAAACCAGTTATTAAATAGAGAAAGTCATTTTTGAGGATTTATTAAACATATAAATAACTTGATATTCTCAGAAAAAATGGAAGGAAAAATTCCACGATCTGCAAGCTGGGTGCCCGCTCTATCATTGGGCCTTCTCGTGACTACCTTGTACTCTTTAAGAACACCTGGTGACAGCTTTGCTGTATCGTGTTCATAATGACCCAATTGGTAGAGGCAACGAGCGTGATACTCATGGTTCCTGGTTCGAATCCAGGTCGTGGAATTTTCCTTCCATTTTTTCTGATAATATTACCTTATGCTTGGAACATTATCTCCATTTAGTAGTTTCTTATAAAAATACCTACTGAATGCCTTCAAATAATTTAAAACAATTAAAGTCTTAGCAGGCATACCGCAATAATCAATAGCTTGAAAATGGGGAAAGAAATCCATTATCTGGATTCGAACTAGATACTTGCATTACATTAAGGGTTCATTTTATCCTATTCGGGTACAGCCGTGACCTTTCTTATCTTTAAGCATTTTGTTAAGATTCTTGGTTCGAAGCCAGTTCGCGGATTGCTTCCTTTCCAATTTCATCCATTTAAACAAATGTGTTCTTAATTTTCTAGCGAAAGTTCTATGAAATTTAGTTTAACAAGAATACTGAAAACAGGGCCGGAGTAAGAGTCGCCAGCGACCTTATGCAAAATAATAAATAAATAAATAAATAAATAAATAAATAAATAAATCAGCGCTCTCATGCCTTCTGCGGGGTTAGAAACAATGGTCAATGAGGCAAATACTAAAATTAATGTAGCTTATCGACTTACGTAAATTTAATGCATTTTAAAATTTTAATGAATCGCTAATAACCAAAGGCAAATAAAAACGTAGGCATTATTTAAAACGGTCAGCTTTCAACATTGTATTCGAAAAGCCCGTCTCTAATGCCAATATTTCTAATCGGCCTCGGTGGCTCAGTGGTTGCGTGATCGCTTCTGATGCCCGATGACGGGGGTTCATCCCGGCCAAGTACGACGAGGATTTTTCAGGGGGAAATCCTGAGATCACGCACTTCCTTCGGAAGGGAGGTAAAGCCGTTCGTTCCGTGTAGTCATTTGCCGACTGCACGTTAAAGAACCCTTGTGAGGCAAAATTTGCGGCCCCTATAATGCGGTCCTGAAATGACCGTAGTAGTTGTAAGGGACGTTAATACCAACCAATATTTCTACTTTATTGCACCTCTATTTTTTAGTGGCCGTGTACTAATAAATCCTTTACGGGATTCCCAGTAACATTTTCATTGCTATCCACAAAAGTTCAAAAAAATTTCATTGGATTTTATAAAGTAAAATTATTATCCATTATATTATATGACAGTGAGATGGTAAATTAAAAATGATGGAAATAACTATTCTAAATTAAAAATTTACTTTCGATGCACCCAACCAAATATAATCTTTAATATCAGTTAGTTTCTAATGCTGAATTCGCCAGAATTTAAGTTCAGTAACTAATAATGGTACAACTCAAAAACGGGATGAATTTCATTAGCCGACAGTTCCGATTTCTGAAGATCAGTATTATTTCGCGCAAGAATCATCCGTATATTTCCGATTGCTTCACCAAAAGAAATCCCGTTTCATATTATACCATTATTATGACGTGCTTTCATTCATAATTTTAAGTGTAAAACTATTTTAGGAAACAGTGCTAAAATAATTTTCACATTTTTATTCTATTCAAAATAATTTAATTTTGAACCATATAAGTGAAAGGCAAATGATTTTGTCTTGATTTCACATGTTTAATTTAAGTATCATTGAAATATTTCTCGATGTTAGTTTTTTGATCAAGATCTATTAGTAAGATAATTCATTGAATTGTTAACAAATACATTAAATTAATACCAACAAGATAAGTCATTAACAAATTTATGCAGTCAAGCAAGTCATTAAAAAACTTAATCAGAGAATGCTTGGTATTCTTGATAATGTTAATAAACACCTTGAAATACATAGCGGGGAAAACACAAGAAATTTCTCACCGGCTTTGCCTTTTATCCCTTACCGTCCTTCACAAAGACAGGAATAAATGACGAAATCGGTCAGAATATTCTTGTGTGTTAATTGGTTATATATAGCAAGGTGTCTATCAACTTCATTATTAAGGTTATATTAATCCTACAGGATTAATCACTCTACCTAGAAATAGTATGGAATCGGTTCTTTTATCCTGAATCAGAAAGAGAAACGGGTGATCTACAGTGACAACGCTAATGACACAAGTGCTGAAGCAAGCTGCTTGCATGCCCATGACTTCAGCACCTTCAGTACCTTCTTCATTGACGACGATGCACGACTTGTGAAGTATCGAATACCGAAAGAGTTTACTCTTGCTGGTCATACTACTCATCTCTGGATTCGATGGATCGAGATCTACCCCAGATTCAGTAAACAAGTTTGTCAAACCCATGTTCGAAAGTACCTCTTCGAGAAATATGCCCCCTTCCATTCTGAATTTGGGCATTGTTAGCTTGACTGGACTATTACAGGCGGTATGAATAAGGCTTAACAAAGAATGGACACTCAACGCCCTTTCTAATTGGGGCAGGCCATCTTTTTCGTTTGGTAAGACGACGTACATGTATACTTGCTCTTTTCCATAGGACATTCCGAGTAATAGACATTTCATTTTATCACTGATTACTACATCAAAGTTACCTGCCCTGTGCATCATGTCGACTTTTACTTTTAATTCACAATCGAGGTAAAAGTCCTCCAGTGTCGTTCTTGAAGTGGAAAAAGGAGTGTCCCAATTGCCTTTGAACGAGACAGCATTAACCAGTAACAACCGGATGATGTCACTCAAACCATCCTTGCTAATAACGGTTTTGATCATGTTGTCCGTTTCACTTCGGATCCAGTCGTTGATTGCCTTGCGAGTCACCTCGTCGAACGCCACCACCTCAACATCTGCATGCAAGTTGGTTGGTACAGCCTTCTGGAACTCTTCTACGATTGGTGTTCCGCTTTTCACGAAAAAACGTGTGGCTAAATGCAATTGAAGGTCTGGGTTTTTAATTTTCTCGAGAAATTCAGTTAGCATCTGCATTGTAGCGTGAACCTTCGATTCTTCTGGGAACTCCTCTAAATGGAAAACCTTCTGCAGTTTAGAGTAGGTCACAGCCTTCGACCCAGAACAGAGCACAGAAAGTGCCATAATTAAGCTTACTGGTGAAATGAGAATATTTGAGTTTTCTTGTTTTACAGTTTCCTATAAATTAACGAAGACTAAGTAAGACTAATATGAAAATTATAAAGAATTATTAGGTTTTAAAATTTAAGTTACCTTATATATATCTAATGCAAAGTTGATAATACTGTTGGACAATCGCTTGACTTCTTCGTCCTTTGTTTCTTTACGCTCATTTGTTTCTCCAATTGCTTCAGACTCCATTTCCTAAAATAAATGGAGCAAATTTATCAACAGCTCTGTTGATATAAACCTTAATTTTTTTCTTTATGTCTATTCTACCTATATAAGCCTTTCCCAGCAACTTAGGAGTAGCTAACGTATGTAATGGAAACATTCAATACGGACAGAAGGATAATACCCAATAATGATAGGAATCAGTCTGCTTACAAAAACTTGAGAAAGAAGTAAATTCCATGTATTTAGTCATGTCGTCCGTTGCCTACGAAACACGTTGAACATTCCAGCTTATTGTTAATGCTCATTTAAAACAAAGTTAGGAATCACTGACGTTTAACAATATGGCAGAATGATAAAACGACAATTGACAGAGATAAAATTATTGTTTCGTTTCCTGCTTATCATTTGGATGATTACCTTCCAATGTATAGCAAAAACATGTAAAATGGACAGTTCTACACTGTAATATTAATATCGACCTCTCCATTATTTTCAATGCAATAAGCCAAAAATGCCGCCCGTTACAATGTAACGCCCCCCCCCCCCCCCCCCTCGCTACGCCACTGACGGAACCCCACTGATGGCCTGCTACGCTAACCATGGAAAAATTTTCCTTGCGCTAACTTTCAAAATAGATCTAATAGTTATTTAACATCCTGACCATGAAAAAGGTAAAAGAGAAATAACTCGAACACGAATGCAATTAAAAGGATTCTGTTTGCATAGAAACGATTGAAATGAAGTCGGATTACCGGGCTTTGCAAAAGTTCTGTTGCACTCTTTACATCCCCCAAAAAATGGACTGCTCATGATTTGGATAATTCCATTTCCACAAAAGGATCAAATAATATATATTGGAAATTACGTGTTAACCTCTGAGTGATCCTAATGTCCACGACAAAAGCGATGGAAACGAAACGAATAAAGATTGCTGCTCTCCTGCGCGCGGGCCACACAAAGTCCGAGATTGCCAAGCTCCTCAAAGTCAGCCGGATGACCATCCACAGAGTTACAGACAGGCTCAAGAATGGGAGAGACCTTAAAGATCAACCTCGTTCAGGTAGACCTCAAGTCGTCAACCGTTTGGCTGTGAGAAAAGCCTTCGAACAAGACCCGACGCTCAAAATGACTGCGCTCGCAAAGAAAAGAAAATTTCGGTGTCCACAGTGTCCAGAGCGGTCAAAGAAGAAGGTGGAAAGAGCGTGAGGCTTCTGCTGACGGATCGGATACGAGAACAACGTCGGGAGCGCTGTCGCCGTCTTCTAAACGACTTGAAGAGTCATGGCGAGCGAATTGTCATTTTCTCTGACGAAAAGACCTTCACGGTCGATCCTGTCGTCAACAAGCAAAACGAGTGCGTGGTAAGCTTCGGCCAGGACATCTCCAAGGTCCGCTACGTGTCTACAACCAAGCACCCTGCTTCTGTGATGATGCTCGGAATCGTAGCGTCGAATGGCGAGAAAATGCCACCCGTGTGGTTCCCAAGTGGATACCGGCTAACGGCGGCTGATTACAAGGTCATCCTGGCCACAAAAGTCCTTCCCTGGGTGAAGAAATGCGGACTACATCTTTCAACAGGACGGTGCCCCTGTCCACACGGCCAACACTGGGTGCCCCTGCCCCAGACCTCAATCCACTTGACTACAGCGTGTGGGCGCATGTCGAGGGGAAGGCCTGCAAGGTCCGTCACAGCAACGTCGACGAGCTGAAAACATCTGTCAACCGTGTGTGGACCAGAATGAGGAAGGACTACATTCGCAAAGTTTGCAAGGCTTTTCGGCCTCGTCTGGAGCGGGTTCTTGATGCAGATGGTGGCTACATTGATTAAATGACTAATTACAATGTTATTCTACATGATGGCACAATAAAAACATGTCTAACTGCATCGTGAACATCGTCGTGTCTATTTCTTTGAGGGTCGTCACGAGTGTAACAGAACTTTTGCAAAGCCCGGTATTTTTCCAATCATGCAATTTCTAACTTGTTCCCAGTTTAAAAAGGGTTCCTGGAAACTGTCAAAGTACTGCGGGAAGTTAAAAAAAGAATCATGTTTCCTTCTTATGCGTCTTTTGGAATTACCAAAAAGTAAATCTGATAGTATAAAAGAGGGCCCAACTATTCGGTAAATCAGTGACAGGGAGAGAGCGTTCGTGTTGAGTGCTAGGCCAAAGAGAAGTTAAGATGGGAGTGTATGAGAATTATATCATTTCCGCCTAAAGGCACAGACATGACACCAAAGCACATTAGAAACATTAATACATTAAGCGAATACATAAATGTTTGACTTCAAGCCAAAGTTATATTGTGAAGCAAGTCAGGAAGTACAAGGGGAGTTCAGGCAATAATGCAGTGTGATTACTTAATATGCAGTTTTGGTACTGCAGCTGAAATCAAGTATAGAATTCAGGTAATTAACTGTCTTTTATGTTTCTGTTGTGCTTTAGTGGCCTTTCTGTGTTTTTAAGCGGGACTGATATAACTCCCATACACACCTATGTTAACTTCACTTTGGCCTAGCACTCAGCACGGACGCTCTCTGTCACTAGGATTTTCTGATATTAATATGTCAAACTGATTTATCGGTTGCCATATGTCTTGTAGGGCTAACCGATTCATACAGGAGAGGATTTACTTGTCAGAATTAGCCAAGGAAGACCATGAGCTTTGATGATTGCAATTCTTGTTGCATGATGAAATGAATCATGAATCAAGGTTTCTCTTGATCGGAGGTTAATATACAGCGAAAACACGATATGGCTATGGGCCCGTCATTCCAGGATGATGGAAACATTATAATGTGTGCAGATTTCATTTCACATCTTACGTATAGATTCCTCAATAGCACGTTATATCTTAATATTTTTGCTGACAGATTCTGTAATCATGGCTACACTTCACTCTTCTGTAAACAACATTTATCAATAGAAAAATGCGCCATGACAGAAGGACTGGAAAGTCACAGGGGCAATAAAGTTAGTTCAAGTTGCTTCAGTAGCATACAAAATCAACCGATTTCATTCTCTAGGATGTTTATCCCGAGCTGGAGGCCTTACAGTACAACATTTTGTCGAAAATCTTCCGACTAGTTTCGGCATTCAATCCCGCCTTCTTCAGGGTGCAAGAGAAAGTGGGCTAGCAGCCCTTACATAGCAATACGGTGAACGTTACGAATAATTTATTTTTCTGTAAATTTCTAGGTGGATATTCCTATTAAACTGTCAGTCGATGAAGTTCCATGGAAGCTAACAGTCGCTTTTTTACATCAAAACTTTTAACGAATGAATTAAAAATAAACATGATTATTTTTATGTTCTATAAACTCCGAATTTTTGACTCCGTCTAGATGATTCTGGTGAAATATGACTAGCCATAATTGACGTCAAAGGAGGAAAGTAAGTAATATTTAACAAATGTTGATTGAAAAAAAAAACATCAAAGAATGCAGGTGCGTGGTAATTTACTTTCTAAAGCACATCTTATAATAAGTGTTGTCTTCCTACATTATTAATGACAACTATCTTCCTAATAACATCAAACTGTGCTCAGATCATGACAAAGTCAATACTGTTCCAACATTGTTTCTTTGTTATTCTACCAATCTCTCAGATCGTTTCTGATTAATAACGGAAATATTTTACCATCCTCACAACAATATAGATGAGTTATTCGCTTTTTCATTCCTTTTAGGAGCAGCGTTATTATTTTTTTAAAATTGTCTATTTATTTTATTCTTTCATTTTTATTTAATTATCATTTGCTCTTAATTTTTGATATTTATATTTTATGGTTCTCATACTCATCATGTCTCCCTACTGGGGTTCAGGTTCCTCCTTTTATTTCTCGACAGATGATCACGATGACCAATCAGGGTCCCTCTTATCAGATGGTCGGCACGGTAACCAATGGAAATCAATAGAAGTTAACTTGGCAACGCCTATGACGACATAGCTAAAGTTTAGGTGCTAAAAGAGGGGGTAGGTTGCTAAGCAACAGAAAGTGAAGAAGATTTTTTTTGTTTTTCTCTTTAACGTCAAGTAAATGTTGTTTTTTATCTCCCTCATGCCGAAGTTTCATTTGAATTTTAAAAGGGACATCGTCTAATAAACACCACACAGCAAATAAAATGCGCATCTTCTTTATTATTATTATTGTTTTCGTAAGAATTATATGGCTTCACACGGGGGATATCTACTCAAACGCTTCTTTTAGATCTGTTTAAATAAACTAAGTTATGCCTTTCACAAGGTATATTTGCTACTTTTGTTTTTCTAGATCTTAATAAGGCCTATGATATGGTTGATCATAAGGTATTAATATGTAAATTATATACTTACGGTATTAGAGGAGATTTATTAGATGTTAGACAGAATTTTTTTGAGTGATAGAGAATACGTAGTATTTTTTAAAGATAAAGTATCTTCTAGGACTAAAATGGAATATGGTATCCCACAAAACTCGATTTAAGTCCTTTCCTATTTATGAATGATTTGCCCAGTTGTGTTGATAATCTCTAATATATTTGTATGCAGATGACACAGATATTTTATCTATACATAGAAGCGAACAGTTGGCACTTAATATAACTCAAAAAAAGTTTTTAATGCGCATTGTTGATTAGATACGAGCTAATATGTTAACTTTAAATATTCAAAAAACTCATTTAATGAGATTTAATATTCCTCACAAGATTTATATAGATTTTTTTAAATATCATATTTATATCCATGACTTACATTGTAATAGAACTTCCGCTTGCAATTGTCCCAAAATTAATGGCGTTAATACAACCTCTGACAATTAAGTTCGGTGAATGAACGTCATAGTGCTAACGGTCGTAAGAGTGCGCCGCCGTCGTATTCTTCCCCGGACAGGTCGAAACATGTTTAAACAAATTTGAGAGAATCAGTGCTGCGAGTGTATTTATCGTGTTTAAACAGGACATTGAAGAGTCAAGGTGTAGTGCGCGCGGTCAAAACCCAATATGGATCAGCGAACGAAAGAGACTCATGAAATGGTAACAACACTTTACACTTTGAATTGTGTTTATGAGTGTTTAAACGGTTCCGAGGAGGCCCGAACACCGTGGAAGACGTTCCCTGAAGTGGCCGGACATCCAATGTAATGATACGACCCAACTGAAAGCTATCCCTAAAAACGACTACGCCAGGAGTTTCCAGGACTTGTACAGTCGTTCCCAGAAGTGCATTACTATCGACGGGGATTACTTTGAAGGAAAGTAACTGCTGCTTCATGCAATCCACTCGCAATATGACATCATTCACCGAACTTTATTGTCACAGGTTGTAATTTTTAATATCTTGGAATGTGTTTTGATGTACAGTCAACCAAAGGAAATAATCCACACGAGCTTAATACTTAATATTACATTTCATGCTAATGTGTTGTTTTAATTGCTTTTTTAATTATAATTATTTAAATTTAATGTTAGGGGAGCCTCATTGAGACAGGTAGAGAAATTCAAGTATCTCGGGATTGCATTCACGAGTGATGGACGACAGGAGAAAGAATTGGATGCTCGGATCGGTGCAGCAAGCTGTGTCAGACGTGAACTGTGGCGATCCGTGGTAACAAAACGCGAGCTGGGTAACAAAGCCAAGCTCTCCGTCTTCAAATCTATCTTTGTCCCCATTCTCACCTTTGGTAATGACCGAAAGAGTGCGATCGCGGGTACAAGCGGCCGAAATGAGATTTCTGAGAGGTGTGGCATGTGTTACCCTACTAGATAGAGTGTACAGCAGCACAATAAGCGTGTCTTTAGGTGTTGAGCCGCTACTTCTCCATATTGAGATATCTCAGTTGCGCTGGTATGGCCACGTGATACGGATGCCGCAAACTAGTCTTCCTAGGCAGTTATTATTTTCCAAGCCGCTGGGTAAGAGACCAAGGGGTCGGCCTAGAACCAGGTGGCTAGACTACATGGAGAGTCTGGGTTCGAGTCGCTTGGATATTACCAGGGAGGACATGCGCCTGATGGCGGAAGATCGCGGTCGCTGGAGATCCTCCATAGGGCTGCTGCCCCCGCGACCCTAACGGATAAGCGGGTTTGAAAAGTAAGTAAGTAATAATGTTAACTCTAAATGTAATATTAAAAATAAATAATTACTGAAACGGTAAAACTTCAAAACGAGTAAAATTCAAATGTGGATTATTTCCCTTTGATGACTGTACTATTGAATTGACATTCACATATTTTCTCTCTTAAGTTAGGTTTGCGTAAGATAATTTTTGAATGTACCATATCAATCCTTATTGTCCTGTTTTCATTAGAAAGATGATTTATGATGCTTGTTTTGAATCACGTATTCGTTATGGTTGGTTAATTTATAAATTTGGAATAGGTTTTAAGGATATTATTAAATGCAGAATAAAATCATTAAACAAATATCATACGGTACTAAATTGCAAAAACATGTAACAGAAAATCAATATAAGGAGTTAAAAATTCTAAAAATCGAAGATTTCTTCGAATACATGGGATTTACTCAAAATTTATTTTCGAAAAATTTCTTGAAAAGTAGGAAACAAGTATTCTCTTCGGAGTGGTTTAACTTTTTATACGCCTGAGGTTTTTAATAATTTTGAAAGTCAAAAAAGACAATTTTTTATGTTCCGTACCTGTTTAATAAAAAACCAAGATGGATTCTTAATCTTACAAATTTTAGCTTAATTAAATCTAGTTTTTTTATTGGAAGGGGATATGTAAAATAAATGAATGTAAAACGATTTTGTATATAATTTTCATGAAAAAAAAATCCGTTTTTATATCGATTTTTGTAATTTGTTGTAGATTTTTGTATGTTTATAACGTTTTAATATTTTTGTAATATAATTGGTTGTTTATAGGTCCTTAGTCTTCCATACAAGCCCTGATGGAATATTCGGGTACTATATTTAATTTTGAAGGTTTTCTTGAAAGGATTTTTGATTTTGTTCTTTTGAATTTGATGATTATGTGATAGTGTATATTTTAAATAAATAAATTTACTTAAAATTAATTGTTGTTTTTACAATTATTATTATTAATTTTATTATTATTATTATTATTATTATTATTATTATTATTAAAACGGAATGTTTAATAAGTATGTCAACACTAATAATTGTTGATTTAGATAAACAAATAGACGAAAAGACAATCAAGTCAAATCTTTTATTTACAAAGTTTTATTTAAGTGGCTATTCGTTGCATTAAGCCTGAATAGACACATTCTGGAAAAAGTTTGCTTTTCTTATATTGTATTATAGAGAATATTAATCATTTTTATATTATCTAGAGAATGTGTATTATTTTATCACATGTCCAAATTTAAATAATACTCATGCGTGAATCCTGTTCTCTTACGATTTCCATTTTAAGTTCTTTAATCCTGCCGAAACGATGCGGTATTATCATCTTTAAATTGAAAAAAAAAAATCAATGACATTATTGATTAGTCTTCAAAAATGGACCATTCAAAGTCAGCGTCAGAATGATTAAATGCATATGCTAACAATTGGGCATTTCATAAATGACAGACTGATAGTTATCCTTTATAATCTACAAATAAGTAGTGTCGAGTTGTTTACTTTGATAGATGTCTTAAAGAATGCTTATGATGGACAAATTTAAAAAAAAAAAATTATTCAATGAAATCTATTTTCTCGATTATGAGATCTTTGTGTTATGATGAAAATAGTAATTAAGTTTTCCTCTAATATTATTTTAGTTTCGCGATAGAACAGTTTTTGTTTTTTTTTTTGTTGTTGTTTTTTATTATTTTTTTTTGTTTTTTTTTTGAAAAAATCCTTATATCCCCAAACCTTACAAGAGAGATCTGTAAACGTTTCATGATGCTTAGAATTTTAGAAATCTGATCAATAGAAATGGTTACAATGAGAGCGATTTGTACCAACAATTACGAGGCTGAAAATGGCCAATTTCAAAACTAACATTTTGCTTTTTTCTACTTTCCAGGAGTTTTAAATCAGCAGAATAAGGAAACGTCGAACATAACGTAATAAGTGTGGACACTCATACTCATGTGGTCCTCCGCTTCTGGCGCTGGTGATGTTAGTGAGCTAATCGCTCGCTACATGTGCTACTACACAAACGGCACTAAATTAATAATATTAACTAATCAGGTGGTGGCCTTACAGTATAACAGAGGGACATCAGGAGTTCCAACTAGTTTCGCCATTTATTCCCGGCTTTGTCAAGGATATACAGCAAGAGGCATGCAAGCCTTTATATACAGGGCGTTTTTGAATTGAGTACAGATATTTTGGGAGATGATAGAAGAGGTCCTTAGAAGTATTTTTTGTCATATGAACATGGGGTCCCCGCAGCTCCGTTTACTTACAATA
>JAHWFO010004055.1:257494-287916 GCA_023313115.1 Rhysida immarginata | reverse complement strand
GCATGTCAGTGTATTCTGCACTGGAATACGTGTACATGACTTTTTTTTTACGTAAATCGTAATGCGTATGTCAAAGCACGCAAACGTTCTGAAATTGATATTCCTAGTGGATGTACAGTAGTGAAACTACAGTAATGGAAACAAGCGAACACAACTAATGGAACAACCCTAAAGTAGGTTTAAATGGAACAAACCACTCAACCTAGTGTTGGGTCGAAACGCTGGAACTGCTAAAATATCGTCCGCTAACTACCGTGCTTCCCTACTGTATGATATTAGATTACTCGCAAACAAATCGTTTCCACTGGAAACTTTCCAGACAAAGTGCTATAGAACATTTTCGTCTTCTTTTGACCTGAAGAATATGTCACTAAATTTATTGTACATAATTTTAGAACACCCTGTATATCAATTTAGGACAGAAATTAATTTTAATAAAAACGATGATTGGCTAATATGATGAACGGATAATAGACGATATCACTCTAATATGATAATGAGATACGCGCATGCGCAATAGAACTTCCGGAGGGCGAGAAAATTAAAATCGGCTGCACAAAACTGCGAAATGCAGCTAATAAAGCAGAAAACAGAATATTTTTATTCTTTAAATGTATTATTAATTACTGTTATTGTTAATGTATTAGTAATTATTATCCAATCTAGTTAATATAAAACAAAAGACTAGTTTTTTCACCTTGAAAAATTTGTAATCGCGCAAATCTCCAGCATCAGTATGCTTAACGGCTCACCAAAAGTCTTGGATGTGGATGCATTGTCATTACATAAACTAGCTGTTGCCCGCGACTTCGGCCGCGTTAAAGTCGGAATAGATAAAAATATCGCCTGCAAATAGAGACTTCTTATTTCCAAAGTTTTTGTAATTATTTCATTTTATATTAAGACACTGCCCCAGATAATTCGAGATCAGGAAGGAAAAATTAAATTACGACTATGATATTTTATGATTGCATAGAATTATTGTGAAGGCCAAAAAATTATGAAAAAAGTTTCGGGAGCCAAAATAAGTAGAGAGTCAGGGCTGGTGACACGAGAGCAAACGACATACAGTTGTCTAATTGAGAAGCAGCTGGTCCTGAGGTCAACACCAGCAGCCTTCAGTGTCTGCCCCTGCGACTTGTTGATGGAAACTGTTCGCGCTTAAACTGAAAGGGAGAATTGTGGGGAGTTAGTGGTATAAACACTATTTCACCCATGTCACAACCTGTTAGAATTTCTGCCTCAATTATGTTCCTCTGCGAAGAATTTACTTTGAGTCGGGTTCCATTGCATAACTTCGGCGGTGTTAAATTCCGAAGCAGCATAATCGAAACACCGACCTTCAATTTAATGAAATGCGCAGGAAGTCCACTTGCACTAAGGCAATTCAGAAATTCTACCGGATAATGAGTGGCGTCGTCTTGATCGACAACAGTGTTTATAGAATTGTACACCACCTCCTTCCCTTCAAACTCTGAGAGAATGCTTTCATTGGTAGCTGCGGCCTGATCATTTTTAGATGTTAATAATGCTCCTGGCGTCGTATTCGGCCGATGTCTCCATACACCATACAAATTAGTTCTTCTATTGTAGGAACCACTCCTGCGAGTTCCACCTGACCGTTCTTGTTCGGTAGAGTGCCTTCGCCGACTTTTAAAAGGACGTCAGAAAATTCTTGGGCGCGTGAATTCCCGCCAAGTCGTGCCCTCATATTGACTGTTAGTCGCAGCTTGTGAACTTGCGGCCAGAGGGCGGAGCGCTTCAACCTCATCAGCCCTAGTACCTCGCGTCACCATAGGCAACGTCTGCCGGAAATCGCCGCTGAAGAGGACTGTAACACCACCCATCACGTGGTTGTTCTTGCGGATGTCCTGCAGGGTTCGGTCTACAGCCTCCACTGCCTTCCTATTCGCCATGGTGCACTCATCCCATACAATTAGAGCACAGTTCCGCAGTACTTCAGCCTTTTTCACTATTACGTGACACTGGGCAAACGGGCGTTTCGTTACACTCTAAATTTATGGGAATCTTGAACATAGCATGCGCAGTTTTGCCGCCAGGGAGCAGTGTAGCAACGATTCCCGAAGATGCAACGGCGAGTGCTATTTTTCCTTGCCTTCTTACTTCTGCAAGGATGCCTGTGATCAAGAAAGTTTTACCTGTTCCACCAGGAGCATCCAAGAAAAACATTGTAACAGTATACAAGAAAGTTTTCCAAGGCCGAGAGTGACGCTTTCAAGAGCAGTGTTAAAAATACCTGTTTGTTCCGAAGTGAACGACTCAACGTAGTCATTTACTATGCCGGCCACTGAACTTGAGTCGTAATTTGTTTCGGCGGCATATTCATGGCGATGTAGAACCAAAGGCAATGGTTCAGGAGCTGGCAACCCGTATTCACCCAGTGAATTTCCGCCGATCGAAATGACTACGTCTTGAAGGGAACTCAGACAGTTATTTAAAACACGCCCATCGGTATCCACAACGTCACCTGCAGAAGTGCGTCTCAAGGCCCGTAAAAAGTCCTCGGACAGATGATGGCGATATTTCTCCCAGAGCAAAGCAGGATCGTACATCCCGCAGAACACCAACATGACTGCAAACAAAAGCCGCAGACGACTGGGGCTGTCATTCACGCTTGCTTCCTCAAGCGTGTTGTCCCAGTGTTGGTACTCCTCAAGTAGATGACGTGCTCCGCAAGCCGCACTATAAGTGGGGTACTCCAACCCATTTACTGTCCGCAAGTACGCGAATGATGTCGGTCCCCGTACTATGTGCAGTAATAGCGATCGCCATTATTGGCATCTACGGTGTACACTCTGCCCAACGCAGAGTCTTTAAAGATTCCCGCAGAACCGTCTATCGCAAGTCCACGCCGACGTCGATTAAATACACCCCGCTGCTTGTTGTAGGTGTAGTACGACGGCACTTCGTCATACAGAAGCGCTTTGGGGAACTGGTCCTCTTCGCATAATTTGAAGAATGCCAGGAGCGTCGTTAGGCGAGGATGTTCCAGGCGTTCGGAAATATTTTCGGATTTAAATAAACTCGCTGGCCATTCTCCAAATGGACGCCCAAATGCATGACTGTCGGGTGTCGTTCATGGATAGAGAATGCCAATATCCGCCAAACCGCTTCAAAAGTACTGTTGTAGCGTCCAGATTGGTACGTGGTCACTTCATCTCGACCAGTACTATGTAAGGTGAACGTTACCTGGTCGCTACCTTTATTGACGTACTTGTAAATGTATTTAATCGACTGGACGCTAGTGCACGACTCAACGTTAATGTGCGTTGCAAACGTTCTGGATAGTACAGGCGAGTAAGGAACTATCCACCTATTATCGATCTTAGCCGACTGTCCGCGCATGTTTAACTCGGTGCGACATCCGCCCTCTGCCGGATATCGACGCCGGTACGATGGGTATCCATCCTCACCCGTAACTGTTTGACTGGTAAATGGTTTTGGAAACCTCTTTGCACAATCCCCATCCTTCATGCACAGCGAATTCGGATTTATGGTGTCACAAGGCCCGTGTACCATGTCATTCGATGATAGAAGCAGTGCGAGATCTTTGGGAGCCAGAGTTTCTGCAGCCAGAGTCAAGGCATTCTGCTCTCGGGTTGCAACTAACCGAGCGTCACGCCCTTCAGCGCTTTCAAGCGATCGTACAAGCCCCATCGTCTTGGAAGCCTTTGGATATTGAGAAAGAAAGCCTTAGTTCCTTTTCTGAAAGGCACAATTATTTCAAACCTCCTTAAATTCCTTCAGTAATCTGACATCAACAAACAAAGAAATCAAGGATTCGTAAGAAAAGCCAAGTAGTCAATTAATATATTTACAAAAAAAAATTTTGTACTCGAAGAATTCGAAGAAATGATCCGCTACCACTGACCGGTTATATAGAGGTCAGTGTCCGCTACTCGAAGAACTTCAAGAAATGATGCCTCACGAAGAACTCGACTATAAAGAGAAAGAAGAAACCTCCGAAAGAGAAAGCCTCTGCACGGAAACCGTCATACATTGTTACATCACCATAGTAGTGCAAATTCAGGGCTTATTATTGGTAGAAATACGAATAACAATGCCCTACTTAGATGATGTAACAATGTATGACGTTTAAGTGCAGAGGCTTTCTCTTTAGGACGTGTTGGCTTTACTCGACTAAGCATCTTGGCGACATCTGTTGGCAATTATTCTTCTTATATATAGATTCGTAAGGAACGAAACCATCATGCGATTTACTCGTTGCGACATCCTTAAACCAGCAAAAAAATTTAATGTCGCAAAAAAATTTAATTTACAGTTTTCGCCTCGCTATTATTTTATTATATAAATAGATGTCTATAAATCCCAAGTTAGACAGGTTATTTAATTTCTGATCATTGGGTACTTCATCACTGATACTAATATCTGGAGAGTTGTTCTTCTTCAGGTAAAGGTCATCGCAGTGATATTCCCTACGAGGGAATTTTGCACCATCACAGTGATACATAACGACTGTTACGAGATGACAGGAGCAACCGGGACCGATGGCTTTACGTGCCTTCCGAAGCACGAGGAGGTACAAAGATAGAAATCATTGGTAGGGCTCCAGCCAGTGGCAATCCCCCCAGCTCCTGGGCATCCAGCTTTTGGTCCAATGCACGGGTCTCACATAACTGTTACCTCGATGCTGGCCCAGAAGCATTCTCATCCAGTGGCTGTCACCCAACCAGTGACTGACCGCGCCAAGTTGCTTAACTTCATTGGTTGGGCGAACTGATCAATGAGACAACTAGGCCACGACAACCCCCTATCTGGAGATGAATGGCAGCAGCATTATCTGTTGTAGGATTAGCTACTCTACTCCTTGGTTGTAGTCACGCTTTCTTTTTGTAACTCCAATATTTTTTTAATTAGAATCCTTTTTGTATATTTTTTTGAATGTCTAATTTGTACTTCCTTGCTAATTGGTAAGTTCGGCCTTCTTTAGTTTTATTAAATCTTTCTCTTGAAAAGCAAACGTATTTTTGTTGTTGCTAGACATGCGATGCATTCGTTATTCAGTCTTTCTCTGCGCTTTGCCCTCCGGAAGCAGAACAACGCATGCGCCAGTGACGTCGTGCCCCTTACTGTGAAAGGGTCTATAGGATAATCAAACAACCTGTACACGCTGAAATTGTTGTTTATTTTATCCACTATACGTACTCACAATTGAAACCTACAAAAAATAATGAAATCCAAATAATACAATTTTATTATATCAATAATAAAAACAATAATATAATTTCATCACCAAATTAACGTACATTATTTCTATTCTGAAAAGAAAACTGAATATTAGCATCATTCTGTTTTTAGCGTTTTACATAATTACTGCAAAACCTCAGATATAGAAAACTCGGTTCAATTTTAATTTGTGCCCACAGCTGCGATAATTTGTCGCACATTCTATTCAATCATGATTTATTTGGGCAAAATAGTCTTAAAAACTGCGGGGGCCTCCAGACCCTCTAACGAATTGATACGTTCCCTCTTTTCTATTATTCACAGAGGACATCGCACAGTGGGTGTGGGCACAAAGTAAAATCTAACGGAAAACTTATATAATTGGGAACTTATTTAAATATAATGACTTGCGCGTGAAAGTAGCCGATGAGAGAGTGTGCTGTTTATTGTATGCTGATGATGCTGTAATCCTGTTTATTGTAAGAGGATCTTAGGACACTAGTGGTAAAAATGAACGAGGTGTCCAAGGGGCAGTATCTTCTATCTATATAAAGAAGGATGTTTGTGGGTCTGTCTGTACGTTTTTTATACAAATCTACAGTTTTTTTTCCGATCTTGATAAAATTTCGCATACATGACCTTCAAAGCATGAGGAAGGTCACTGTCTACCTCAGATTTCGGAAAAATAATAAATATCGATAAAAAATCGATATTCATGGTTATGGCAAGGCATATTAATGAGAAATATCTCATGACCAACAATGCAAGGCAAAGTTTGTACAACAATAGGCCCATTGTGTTTGCATCAACAATGGTATCAACGCGCAATTCACCAATAACAATGAGCACAGAATGATGATGTAATGTTAAAGCAATCTTTCCAAGAATTATAACAATGAACCTTAAATGATGATGTAATATGGATAAGTTTCAATTTGTAACAATGCATAGAATTCCTGTTATTCAGGCTTTTCTTAGAAAAAAAGAGTTCTTAGTACTTAACAATTTCTTGAAAATCTTTAAAAATGATCAGTAACTGGAGATAATGGAGAGTTAGCAGACTATTGAGAAAGAGTGGAAAGACGACAGAGGAAGCACTCCTTTAGCTCCGTGATGTATTGAGCAAATGGGAAGCAAGTAAATAGAAGAATCGGCGACCGCTAGACTGCACAAAGTGATGAATGGCCAAGTTTTGCTTCAACACATCGAGAGAAGAGTGGAAATTGCAACAACACTAAGTATACATCTGAGGTAAGATTACGTGAGTAAGAAATTATTTAGACTAGCAGTGGCATCCTTGGAGAGGTCCAGCCATTGTGAGCCTTTAAAAAGATGTTTTTCGAATTTTCATTAAGAATTTTTACTGTATTAATTCTAAGCATTTGCATGTGTTTATTTTTAAGATATTGCAACATTTAATTTAATTTTTTGAGATTGTTCTGTTTACATCCAAGTGGAATTATCCCGGGCAACGCCGGGTACCTTTGCTAGTATGCGAATAAATGTGGAGAAGACGAAAGTACTTGTTTTTGAGCGGGGAGCAAACGCGATGTACAACCTCTGACAATTAAGTTCGGTGAAAGAGTTCACACAACAAAATGCAAAACAGATAGAGTCACATTTACTTTATTGTCCTTCGAAATAATCACCCTGGAAGGCAATACACTTTTGGGATCGGGTTTATAAGTCCTGGAAGCTCCTTAGGGATGGCTTTAAGTTCACGTGTCACATTTGCTTGAATGGCTGGAATGTCCGCAAATCTGTGTCTCTTTAAGTAAGGCCCGTTTCAGGCGTGGGAACAAGAAAAAGTCTGCCGGTGCCAAGTCTCGTGAATAAGGTGGATGAGCTATGGATACGACCCCTGTGTTGGCCAGAAACTGTTGCACGATTACGGCAGTGTTCCTCTTTGATCCATTATCCGCAGTTACGTGCGCACGCTACACCTTCAACTGAAGACACGAGCATCTGCTAAACCATTGCACGCACAAACGTGACCTGTCTGAAATTGCTTAAACAATGACTGGGCTTGTATTCACATGCATTGTTACTCGCGTAAAGCTCGCACAGATTAGGGTGTGACGTCATTCACCGAACTTAATAGTCAGAGGTTGTATGATTGAGCTGAACGGGTTGAACTTGGAGCAAGTGAATGAGTTTGTGTACTTGGGGAGCATGTTTGAGAGGAACGGGAGCATTGATGGTAAGATATTAAGGAGAGTGAATGCTGGTTTGAAGGTCGTAGGCGCACTTGGAAAGTATGCTAGGAATGAGCGTTTATCGAAGAATGCCAAAATGTCTGTTTATCAGAGCGTGCTCGTACTAACTCTGATTTATGGGAGTGAAACCTGGGTGTGGAATGAGAAGCATAAAAAGCGATTGTGTGCAATCGAAATGAGGTATCTGAGAGGTGTAGCTGGAGTTACGAGACTTGACTGTATTCCAAATGTTGTAGTGAGAGACGATTGTGGAATGCAACCTAGTGTGACTAATGTAGTGGCAAAGTCAACGTTGAGGTGGTTTGGACATGTGGAACGCATGAATGAGGAACGACTGACGAAACGACTGTATGTTGGTAATGTTGATGGCGGGCGAGGAAGAGGGAGACCGAGGAAAGAGTGGAGAGAGCAGGTGGATGAATATCTAAAGCTGTATTGGTTTGAGAGCCTGAACAAGAGACGTGCGTGCATGAAGAAGAGAATGACCGTGGAAGAAGCTGGGATGGTGTGTAGAGACCGGAATGTGTGGCGCCGATTGATTAGCGATGTATGATTTGGTTGATCCGTTTTTGTTTATTTTATCTTTTCGTGCTGCCCACCCTTTTTGTAGAATAGGGGCGTGATGTTGTTTGTTTTTATTTTTAAAGTCAATATACGACATAAAAATTCAAACAGAAGAATAACTGCATATTCAATAACTCTCAATATATTCATTTTGAACAAAGTACAGGGTTACACAAATGATTTCTCATGATTTTATTGTAGGTATATTATTTATCATAAAATTTTGCAAATATATAAAGCAAATAATTTACTGGTGGACACAAAAGCAGACCGAATAGAGACCTAACTACTTATGATCTCACGTGCTATCCCTGTACCCGATCCGGAAACCATTCACAACGTCTAGAATTACATCCTTCTCAAAAGTTCTGTTTTTTCAATAAACATTTCGAGTCTTCTTAATGGCATTTTCTTTTTAGCCAAAGCCAAACATGACATGTGGACTGCGCTCTGCTCCAACGGGGTCATTAGAAACTCCTCCTACAAATCGCGATGTCCCCCTACTGATACAGAACAATGTAAGACCGCACACATCCTGGATGCTCATATGCGCCATTCCAAAATTTAAACATGACATCGAAATAGAGTTGCAAGACTTTATCACCATCAAAACCAAAGATTTCTAATGATTTTTCAATTGAAAAATGGAAGGAAAAATTCTGCGACCTGGATTCGAACCAGGAACCTCGACTATCATGGCCGACGCCTCTACCAATTGGGCTATCATTTACCTACGCCTCCAGTTAATAATTATTATTATTTACTTGTGAGTTCATCAACTTTCTGATGGTTTGGAGTGGAGAAATTCTCGATCTGCTGGCCAGGTTCCCGTCTCCCATTGGGCTTTCAACCGTGACAACTTGGTTGTCTTTAAGACACCTTGAGACAGCTTGGTTGTCCAGGTGTCTGCGATAGCCCAATTGGTAGAGGCGTCGGCCATGATAGTCGAGGTTCCTGGTTCGAATCTAGGTCGCAGAATTTTTCCTTCCATTTTTCAATAGAAAAATCATTACCTATGCTTGGATAGCATCTCCGGTTTATAATCATTATTATTTATAAAGATTTCTGCTTTTAACATGGATTACCAATATTATCCACCCATTGGAGACATGTTATTGATTGTGAAGGTGAATATTTTGATGAATGTACTAAATGATTTTATAAGTTATGTGAGTGTAAATACGTATAACAGCGAAAATCTGCAATGGTTTGAAATAATGATTATCTCTAGCAATTTAAAACATCCTTTGCCCATCGAGAATGATGAAAAATGAAAACGATCAATGGGCCTTTACGCAAAACATTTAAAGATTTACATAAATTTTATTTATTGACGAAAAATTGTATGAAAACTTTCTGAATTAATTAAAGCCTGATAATAGTTAATGTAGGTCAATTAAATAAACCTGCCTCTTATACGAGGGTTGGGCATAAGTTATGGCAACTATTTTTTTTCTTGTAGATATGTGAACGGATCACAAACGTATATGTGTCGTGTGGAAGTTCTGCAGACACAGTGTGTATGCAGAACAACAGATGGCTCTGTGATAGCTGGTAGTAGCGCATTGAGGGCTGTGAAATCAGGCAGTTGGTGAGTGTCGTGCGAGATGGAAGTAACCCGTGTTGAGCAGCGCGCTTACATTAAAATAGCCATTCTCCGAGGGAGAAATGCGATGGAATGTCACAGTGAATTAGTGGAAGCCCTTGGGAATAATGCCCTACCATACCCTACAGTAGCACGGTGGGTAGGAAAGTTTCAGGACTATTCACACATGGTGCGGCAAATGCTGAGGCTGATGGTATTCAGCGCCTCCCACATCGTTGGCAGCGTGTGGTGATAGTAGCAGGGAACTACTTTGAGGGTCTTTAGGCCCAGGTTTGTCATGTCAACTTTATGCGTACTGTGTTGTCATTCTTTTGCACCGTGAAGGCCATATTGCCCTGTATACTACCGTAATAAATTAGTGTGTTACGATATTTCAGTACTATTCATTGTCCACACATGTAGTTAACACCTTGTCCTTTCGTCTGTATAAGTAACATTTTCCAACCGGACTGGTATCTTCAAGAAAAAAAATAGTTGCCATGACTTTTGCCCCAATCCTCGTATTAAAACCTTTCAGACGAGGTTGTGATCTTTTCTTAATACTTTGCCTAGGAAAACAAATACACACGAATCCCATTATCACGATCTCGTTTAATATGTTATCCCGGTTTATGCGGTTTTACCCTTAGTGAAGGGCACCGTGAAAGCTATTTCTATGTAAAGACAACCTTTTAATACAATGGGTTTTCCCTCTAAAGTCCTGGGTAATACGATATAAAAGTTAAGAACTTAATTCTAAGAATATTAACTTATTTGAGATGTTGCTTGTAAAAAAAAATCATTAGTCATGCGGTTGTCGAAGCACGTGTTATTTGAAGTCCGCGAATTCTTATGGGTTACGTTATGCAGGGTGAATCAAAAGTTCCAGAACTGAAAGTTTAAAAAATATTTGCTGCAAAACCATAAAAGATATCCGAGTATTACTTCTTGTGATTGTTGTATGTGACCTTGGGAACGCGTTCCACAACGTGAGATCACCACGTGACACGATGCTTTTGCGCACGCGCGCGAGAAATGACGTTATGTCAGTGATTGTTCTCACGCCTTGTTAGACGCTTATTTTGCAAAAAAAATCATACAAACGTTGCATTCAGTGTTTTCAAAGGAAGTTTCCTGATGCTCATATACTAAGGAAAACAACTGTGTATGACTTAGTAAACCGGTTTCGCTAAGATATGGCATGTTTTATATCAAACAACTTGGAATGATCTGTCATGAATGAATATAAAGTCAGATTATTGATAGTCGATATAGGATCAAGGGCGCCTGGTTTAGTGGAACCATAATGGTTCATTGGAACCTTCAATGCTAAGAAGTGGCATGTAATATATCAAACAACTTGGAATGCTGTGTCAGAATTATTATAACGTAAAGTAATGATATTCCAAATTGGTTCAATGGTACGTGGTCTAATGGTATCATTATGGTCCATTGAAACTTTAAATGCTAAGATATGACATGTTATATACCAAACAACTTGGAATGACGTGTCATAAATGAATATAACGTAAAATTAATGATAGTTGAAAATGTTTTAACGGCATCTGGTTTAGTGGAACCATTACGGTTAATTGGAGCATTCAATGCTAAAATATTGCATGTAGTATACCAAACACCTTGGAATGATGTATTATAAATTATTATAACGCAAAATTCTTGATAGTTAAAATTGGTTCAAAGGCACCTGGTGCATTAATACAGAGTGGGGCAATGTAACTTCCTTTTTTGAAATGTGTGCAATTCAGGCTGTAGCGGCTGCAGCGGGACAAGAGTGGTCTCATTCCACAGGCGTAGTTCTAAAGTTTTGTTCTCTTCCAGTTCAGTCACCATGATGTGTCGGAACAGTCAAGTTCGAGCGTTTGCTGTCGAGGCCTGTTTTTCGAACGGTTCATCTGCGATGGCAACCCAGCGCGCCTTTCGACGGTGGTTCAGTACACCCCGTTGGGCCGTGTTCTGGACCAAAAATCAGTTGTTACATGGCATGGGTCACTACGTTCAGACAAACATCGAGACGACAAGCCGAAGATCTGGATTCCCTCGGCCAATCAGATCACGTGTAAACATTGAGGCAGTGAGAGCTTCAATCTTGCGATCCCCACGGCATTCTGCGCGCAAACATGCGTTTGCCATTGGACTTTCCCATCGTTCAATGAGGCGAATTCTTCACGATGACCTTCATTACCATAGTTACAAGCTGGCGATTGTGCAGGAACTCTCCGAATGCGACTTCAATTTCCGGGGAAATCATGTGAGGTACTTCTCCAAAATATTCCTGAGGATACAATTGTTTTTTTCAGTGATGAAGCCCATTTTAACTTAACTGGATGAGTCATCAAACAGAACATGCGCTACTCAACCGACAACAACCCCCGATGAAAGTTTCAATGTAAGATATGGCATGTTATATATCACAAATCTTGGATTGATGTGAAATGATGAATTCAACGACGTAAAATTAATTATGATGTGTAAAGTTAATGATAGTCGAATTTTGTTCTAAGGCATCTGGTTTAGTGGAACCATGATGGTTCATTGAAACTTTCAAAGCTATGATATGGCATGCAATATATCAAACAACTTGGAATTATGTGTCATGATTGAATATAACGTCAAATTATGAACAGTCGAAATAGGTTCAAAGGTGCCTGGTTTAGTGAAAACATTATGGTTTAATGGAACTCTCAATTCTATATTATCATACGGAATGTAATATATCAAACAATTTGGAATGACGTGTCATGAATGAATATAACGCCAAATTATTGATAGTCGAAATAGGATAAAAGGCACCTGGTTAGGTGAACCATTATGGTTCATTGGAACTTTCAAAGCTAAGATATGGCATGCAATATATCAAATAACTTGGTATGATGTGTCATGAATGAATAAAACTTTAGGTTATCGATAGTGAAAATAGGATTAAAGGCACCTGGTTTAGTGGAACCATTATGGTCCATTAGAAACTTTCAATGTTAACATAGGGCAGTTGAAAAGTATGGTTTCGCGAATGGTTTAGTTTAGCCTTTCGGTACTTGGTTATGTCATTTCTTAATGGTTTATTAATTCTAAACTCTTTTCATGTGCTCATGTTGGCTGTATAGTAACTTAATATTTTTCAGATGAATCAAAATTTCTTCGAATTTGAGCTCGGGCAACGAAAAAAGCTTTCAATTTAAATAGAAAAATTTCATGTTGAAAATTCAAAAATATTTCTTTTAAAAAGACCCCAACGCATAGCGTCTCCAAATACGGCCCTTTAGTAGAACCTAAAACATGTATTTTTTCTATATAAATTCTGAGCTTTTTACATGTGTTCTTTTTCTGAATATTCACACACAGAAATTGCAACATTTCATCAAAAACAGCCCGAGCAACGCCGGGTAAACAGCTAGTTCTCTATAAAAGTGTCAATTCTTGAAGTGTTCTGTGGAATCATCTATTATTTCTTCCTTTTTTTTCTCTATTAGATTGATGTCCACCGGTTGTCACCTGACCATTGGCTACCCGTGTCTGAAGTTGCTTAACTCCACTGATATGGCAAACCGATCAGCTAGACAACCAGGCCACGACTATCTCCATACTGTGATTTTCTGTTTATCGTTTAAGCATTGCTTGTCACGTGTGCGTGCCCAAGACAACTTGCCTTGGCTATTGAAGAAACTTGCCTAACAGAAATGAACTATTGATAATGCAAGGCATAAGTAATTGGATGCCATATCTTAGCATTGAAACTTTCCAATAATATCATAATGGTATCATGAAAATACGAACAAATGAACCAATTTCGTCTGTCCTTAATTTCTCGCTATAATATCCACGAAGCGTCATTACAGGTTGTTGAATATATTACATTGCACTGAAAGTTTCCAATGGTACCATATTGTACAATTAAAACGCGTGCAAGTGAACCAGATTTGGCCATCATTATTTTTACGTTATATTCATTCATGACACGTCATTCCGAGCTAATTGATATATTACACGCCATATATTACCATTGATAGCTTCCAGTGGGCCATAATGGTACCACTAAAACCCCTACCATTGAACCGATTTTGACTGATTATGACCACCAAGGAATACCATCACTTGTCTTCACTTAATTCACAAGCCTTCTCTGCGCCTTCGAATGGCAGAGAGAGAAAAGCAATGATGAATGTACTAAAAGCCATTTATAAATGGAATTGTATAGTGAAAAACGTGGTCCCCTTTGTTATTTGTGAGCTTTTGAGCCGGAAGTACTTCACCGATTTTTTCCACGAACGAACTCAGGCTGTCGTTTTGTCTGAGTTATCGAATGGCGAAAACAGAAGTCGAAAATTTGGAAGCGTTCGAACCTTAGACCACCAACAGACAGACAGACGGACGAACGGACGCACAATGTCCTAATAGCAATCTTGAAGAGAAATGTCACCAAATGAATTTGCGGTACGTACGAGTGCACCATGGTACGAGTAATTTTCTGTACGAGCCGAGGATCATAGAAATAATTGTCTTGAAGTTCGAGTAGAAATATGCAGTACGAAAAAATAATATGCAGACGCCTCTTTAGCTCAGTGGCAGAGCACTGGTCTTGTAAACCAGGGGTCGTGAGTTCGATTCTCACAGGAGGCAAGATATCATTATTTTATATATATATATGTAAATAATCAATTTTTATTGATAGCTATATGAGTGCATTTTTAATTTTTGTTTTATTTTGAAAGAATTTTTCTTTGGAGTTTTCGTTTCTAGATGTTTATATTCGATTACACAGGTATATCCGAGGAGTATGTAACCATCATTGTTTCCAGCTTGGATTTAACAATCAGTATTTTTCCTCAAACAATACAAGTTGGATTGTTGGTCGAACTGCTATGGTCAGGTGAATTTTCCGCGTCAGGGCCTTATGTCCGTTTTGTTAAAAAAAAAAAAAACTACTATATATATTTTCAAAAGTTATTCTTTACGTGTTTCTACATATTATAGTTATTTTACTACATTGTTTTCAGGGTTCGAATTAAGCGGCATCGCATCGCAATTTGCAATTCAAACTGCGCTCCATGCGATACATTTCGAATTTAGTGTAGAAATTTGCACAAAAGTCCGTGCACGCAATTTTTTCGCAGCAGTACTATAGTTAAATTCATTTAGGCATAAGTTATTGTATGCATTTGTTAAATTAGTCCTTTTGTCTACAAAAAAAAAACGAAGTGCGATCAAAAAGTTCATTAATAAAACGGTTATCACCTACCAAAGTGAATAAGTAATTTTTGGGCCACTCTGTATTATTCGATATTACTCACCAAAATGATGATGAAATCCGGTCCGAGATGTTAAAGGCCTTAAATCAGGATGGTGTCCTGTGGCTGACTCGAGTGTGTCAGGTTGCTTGGATATCTGGACAGGCCCCTAAGCAATGGCAGACAGGAATTGTGATCCCTATCTTCAAAAAGGGAGATCGGAGAGATTGCAACAACTATCGAGGCATCTCTTTGCTCAGCATTCCTGGGAAAGTGTACGCTAAGTGTCTGGAGAAGAGAAGTCGGGAAATAGTCGACTCCAAACTGCCGGGGGAGCAGTGTGGTGTCCGACCTGGCCGATCACATCTTTGCTCTAAGGCAAATCTTTGAGATCCTGGGAGTATGCAAAAGAGGTCTACGCTTGTTTTGCGGACCTCGAAAAAGCATATGACAGAGTTCCTCGGGAGAAGCTCTGGCAAGTGTTGCAAGAGTATGGAGTGGATGGGCAATTACTCATCACCGTGGGTGTTGGACTCTGCCAAGGGTGCGTACTGTCGCCCCTCTTGTTCATTATCTTTATGAACTGGATAGACAGGGGCAGCCGAGGCGATGAGCGTGTTTGTGTGGGCGACTGCTTGGTGGAGAGGTTGCTCTTTGCTGACGACCTTGTCCTCCTTAGGTCTTCCCGCACGAACCTTCAGCATGCACTAGACCGGTTTGCAGCCAAATGTGAAGAAGCTGGGATGAAGATCAGTGTGGCTAAAACCGAGGTTCTGGTCCTTTCAAGACAGCCTGCTCAGTGCGCTCTCCATGTTAGGGGAGCCTCATTGAGACAGGTGGAGAAATTCAAGTATCTCGGGATTGCATTCACGAGTGATGGACGGCAGGAGAAAGAATTGGATGCTCGGATCGGTGCAGCAAGCTGTGTCAGACGTGAACTGTGGCGATCCGTGGTAACGAAACGCGAGCTGAGTAACAAAGCCAAGCTCTCCGTCTTCAAATCTATCTTTGTCCCCATTCTCACCTATGGTCATGAGGCTTGGGTAATGACCGAAAGAGTGCGATCGCGGGTACAAGCGGCCGAAATGAGATTTCTGAGAGGTGTGGCAGGTGTTACCCTACTAGATAGAGTGTATAGCAGCACAATAAGGGAGTCTTTAGGTGTTGAGCCGCTACTTCTCCGCATTGAGAGATCTTAGTTGCGCTTGTATGGCCACATGATACGGATGCCGCAAACTAGTCTTCCTAGGCAGTTGTTATTTTCCAAGCCGGTGGGTAAGAGACCAAGAGGTAGGCCTAGAACCAGGTGGCTAGACTACATGGAGAATCTGGGTTCGAGTCGCTTGGATATTACCAGGGAGGACATGCGCCTGATGACGGAAGATCCTCCATAGGGCTGTTGCCCCTGCGACCCTAACGGATAAGCGGGTTTGAAAAGTAAGTAAGTACTCACCAAAATTTCCAAATATAGCTCATTACTTGTTTTACCGGTTTCCAATGCAAAATTGGAAAGGTGCTTTTCTTTAAGGAAGTGAATCAAAAGTGACTGGAAAAATTCGGTGAAAAAACACTGGAGCATCTCCTTAGGATTACGACATTAAAGAAGCAGCGAACTACTGCTTTGCAAAGAAACCACGCCGTGCAAATGTGTTACCATATGGCAAGCACTCTGCATAATATCATAAGCACTTATTACTATTACACATTTGCTTTACTAGCATTTGTAATCTATTTATCTCAATAAAAAGTATCAACATTTAAAATAATAGTTTTATTTCTGTTTCAAATATAAAGTGAATATTTCTGCTGTTGTTATACAGTATTTCATGTAGTGCAAAACATTTTGACAAAATTGCTATGCAATTTGAAGTTTGCATAGCAGTAACGCTACACAAAATTTTTGAAATAAATTATGCCCTAAAGTAGCTTTTGCTAAAGCTCCTAAGGGAAACGCACTAGCAGTTGACAGTTCACCCTGTAAACTGCCGAAATAAGATTTCCATAGCATTTTTGAAACTTACTTTTAAAAGATCTCTTACTCGCGCCACTTATAGGTGCAAAATGTAAGTATGGTTAACCGTGTGGCTAAAATCTCAAAATACCCGCCGATTTTGTCTTGCGCGGTAGCTTATCGTTATTTGATGTTAGTTTCTAAGCCCAAGTGTTAAGGTAATTTTTGATAATGCTAAACTGAGGATATATCAGAAAGTAACACTATTTTTTTTCAAGAAGGTAAACTGCACGTCATTATCTTCTTACCTACATTGCATCATGACGATTTAAGCATTTATCTCAACGCTGCACCAGTTTCAGAATACCCCGTTCATAGAACTCTGTCGGCTCTGAACAGCCAATTGCGCACGCCAGATTTGAGTTCCTCGTCAGTCTCAGACCTCTGACCACCCAGAAATCTCTTCATGGATCCGAAGAGATGGTAGTCCGAGGGCGCTAAGTCCGGACTGTAGGCTTGGTGGTCCAGAACCTTCAAACCGAAACGGACCAGTTTTGCTTTGACGACGTTGGGCATATGCGTTGTCATGAAGTCGAACATCGTCTCCTCTTTCTGGTCGCTTATCCCGAATAGCGCGCCGCGGTTTAGTCAACGTTTCACAATAGGGAGCGACGTTGACGGTTGACCCACGAGGCAGGAACTCTGCGAGCAGGATGCCTTGCATATCCCAATAAATGTAAGCATAATCTTCCGAACTGAAGGAGAAACTTTGAACTTTTTGCGAACCGGAGAATGTGGTTGTTTCCACGCCATGCTTGCAATTTTATGATCATGTGTGAAGTGCAAGGCCCAGGACTCATCTCCTGTGACAATGCCACTTAGAAACGCATTTTCCACCTGGTTGTACCGCTGCAGATGTTGCAGATTGCACGCCATTCTGTTGCCGGTCTGTTCTGGAGTCAGAGTTTTGGAATCCATCGCGAACAGACTGCGGTTTCCAAGCTTCTCATGCATCATATCCCATGGAGATCTATATGTGCAACGTTTCACTCAATTCTTTCAAGGAAATGCGACGGTTTTCTCTGACTGTGTTGTTAGTGTTACCGCTGTTTATCGGCAAGGCTAACTCTTCCTTCCAGATATATTTTATACCATTTTCACACACAGAAATGGTCCAGACAGTCGGCACCGTAAACCTCTACTATTTCCCCGTGAATTTCAGTGGGTTTCTTGCATTTTGCGAAAAGAAATCTTATTAAAGCTCGCTGTTCTTCCACTGTAGACGACGTGATAGCGGCGGCCATTTGTTCGGTGTGCGCAGAACAATTCTTGTTATGCAATTTCTGTGCATGTACTCAGCCTTCTTTTTGGTTATGTTAACTTTTACACAGCGACTATATTTCCTCCGTTAAAAAATAAATGGCGTTACTTTCTGATAATCCGTCGTACTTTATCACAAAAATTACTTTTTAATCCTAAAACGAGGTTTTAGCTTGGTGGTAAGCACTAAAACAAAATAATAATATTTTCTAGTATTGTTGACTTTCGTTTTTCGAGTGGCATGAGTCGTAGCGAGCGAGCTATGTGAAGACGTCACGCGGAAAAGCGTCGCTCTATTGGTTGCTTTTGAGGTATATTACTTATTCTTGCTGCAAAAAGGAATTTCGCGTCTGGCCGGCCGTCGTTTGCACGATAACGTGAAAATGGAAGAACTTAACTGGGATATATAAACTTTTGATGAGCTCTCGTGGACCCTTTCAAGCACATCCACTAATGTTAAGAATATGAACTTAGGGCATGTTATACAGGGTGTAAATTTTAAGTTGACAAAGCAGAATAACTCGAAAAATAAGCTTCACACGAAAAAATGCGTATAATCCAAAGTTGATTATTTTCGAGGGGGCATCTGCTGGTGCTAAAATTAGCCCACCCCCCCCGGCCCCTGGGGGTGGGGCGGGGGGCAACTTTAAAATTTCAAATGGGAACCCCTATTTTTTATTGCAGATTCAGGTCCTACATAAAAAACTACGTACATTTTGTCTGAAACATTTTTTTTTATTTTTGGTAGATGGCGCTGTAATTCAAGAAAATCCATTTTCTCATTTTTGCGTGGAAATGGTTACGGAGAAATAAAAAATACTTATTTACTTCGTAAATTTTGCCGCAAAGTTATTATTTTATTATTTTTTGCCGCGGATTAGGATAATTTTGTTTTGTTTCGTGGTCATGAGGCCACACAACTTTATAATTATCAAACAAATCAACTGATTAGCTAACTAACTAACCGAACATCCTACGTACTAACGAGTGAACTCATTAACTAACAGAGTAAAAAAGTAAAAGACTGTGTAAAGATGAAGTTATTCCCGTTTAAGATTTGGTGGTCCTTAAAAGGACCGATTGTTTTCGTTTTATTTTTTCTTATTTGCAAATACTTGCAAGTAAATGAATTTCGGGGTGCTTGTATTTCCAGTGAGTCCCCTCGCCTCTCACTTTCGGCCTGCTTGTTGTCCTTAAATCCCTTGCATCTCGCCGTTTTATGAAATTAAATGTTCAAATTGATGACCTCCAACTTCGATGCATTTATTGACTCGTTTTGTAAATTCCTGAACACATCTTGATAACATGTCTGGTGTAATTGCAGCGCAAGCATCTCTTATTCTTTGAATCATGTTTTCGCGAGTGGTTGGCGTTTCCTTATAAACGATATCTTTGAGGTAACCCCATAAGAAAAAATCTGGCGATGTAAGGTCAGGCGATCTGGCTGGCCAATTCACAGGACCTTCCCTGCCGATCCAGCGACCATGGTAAAGTCGATGTAGTACTTCGCGCGCTACTAATGAATAATGCGCTGGACAACCATCATGTTGAAACCACATGTGTTGTCGAAGTTCAATACTCAGGTCTTCAAGTAGATCTGGTAGTTCATTTTCAAGTAGGTTACGATATTTGTTGCCATTCAAATTACCGTCTATAAAATATGGACCGATAAGTTTATCGCCAATTATCCCACACCAAACATTAATTGACCAAGGTCGCTGATGGTTGACTTCTCGAATCCAGTGTGGGTTCTGTTCACTCCAGTAATGCATGTTATGTCGATTAACTTCCCCGTGGTTTGTGAATGTTGACTCATCGGAGAAAAGAACTCGTGCAAAAAAATGTTGGTTTGTTTGCATCTGCTGAAGTGCCCAGTGACAAAACGTTAGACGGTTTTGGTGGTCATTGCCATGTAGTTCCTGATGCATAGATACATGATATGGATGAAATTTGTGGAGCTTCAGCATTTTCCAAACACTCATATGTGAAATTCCTGATTGCCTTGATATTTCTCTTGTGCTCGCATGTGGATTATGAGCCACAGCAGCTAGGACTGACACTTGATTGTTTTCTCCACAAACAGTAGCTGCACGGGTTCTTTTTTTCTGGTTCACACTACCTTCCGCAGTAAATTGTTTAATAACTCGAACAAAAGAAGACCGTGATCGCGTTTGGCCAGGAAAACGCTGAGCATAAAGCGCGACTGCATTATCAAAATTTCTCCCACTTTCTCCATAAATGTACACCATCTCAATTTTTTCTTCCACAGAAAGATAATTCATAATGTAAATTCAAAAGCAATACGGCGTTGTACACTCACAAAAACAGTTGAAAAATTACAATCTTTTCTTCTAAAGATCAGAATTTAAAATGTAAACATTCTGAAAAAAATGCCAATGTTTACGTTATTTGTTTGTTGACGAAATGTCTTCAAATTACATTGTAGTTAAAACAATGTAGGAATCGAAATGAATAATAAATTAGTTATTTCCACGCAAAAATGAGAAAATGGATTTTCTTGAATTACAGCGCCATCTACCAAAAATAAAAAAAATGTTTCAGACAAAATGTACGTAGTTTTTTATGTAGGACCTGAATCTGCAATAAAAAATAGGGGTTCCCATTTGAAATTTTAAAGTTGCCCCCCGCCCCACCCCCAGGGGCCGGGGGGGGTGGGCTAATTTTAGCACCAGCAGATGCCCCCTCGAAAATAATCAACTTTGGATTATACGCATTTTTTCGTGTGAAGCTTATTTTTCGAGTTATTCTGCTTTGTCAACTTAAAATTTACACCCTGTATATCAATCAATTCGTACTGATGAGTCATAAGTGAATAGTTATTATTATTTTTTGTTTATCACTTAAGCATTGTTGATTGTAGCTTGGAGCACGTGCCCGTTATGAAGCTTTGTCGATGCACGTGCTCATTTCGTTTTAAAATTCAGTGCTGTTAGGCCTATTGTTAAATGTGGCCGATTAATGTTAGGCCTATATATAAAAATGACTAAATAATGTAAGGCCTATATTTAAAAATGATGTGAGTGCTGATAGAATCAAAGTAATTTCCATTGTTTATTTAAAACAACTGCAAGTAAAAGTGAAATATTCAGATTTAAAATTACCAATTTGCTATTCAAGTCTTTTTATTTATTCAATTAAAATAAAATATTACTGTAATATTAGACAACAAATTTTTATATTCTTCTTTTCAGCATATTTGAAAATCATTTTACGACTTATATTTATATGTTTTCAGAAATATGACCATCAAAGTCTTGGCTCGGCCTTATCAAGTTTTCAGAATTTCTCGTGAATCCCTTCAAGTCGAATTCACGTGCTAAAACAGTAAGTGTAAAGAATACCAAGATAATGGCAAATCATATAACAATCGATTTGTCAAGAAGGAATACATTGTTACACTCTGTTCATCTTTTAAGCATTACTGACATCGGCGCGCGCACGTGAAATCGCTTTGTCGACGCACGATTGCTTAAGGGCACATAATCTACGAGGCGCATCCAGAAAGTAAGTTTCCCGATGTTTTCTCCTTTAAAGTAAACGTAATTAGCCGTGTCAATTGCGCATGGGTAACAGATCTATGACGTATCAATCATATGCCAGCCGGACAGGTCCCGCCTCGTGCCAGTAGCTTGGTAGCAATGGTCCGAAATGGAAGCTCTTATTTCTTCTCCCGCCGCCTGCGAGGTTCGGTCGGTGATAAAGTTCTTGAATGCACAAATTGAAATTCATCGTCAGCTCTGTCAGGTCTATGGGCAGAACATCATGAGTAAGCAGATGGTGCGTCGCTGGTGTAGGCAGTTTTCCGAAGGTCGTCAAAGTGTCCATGATGAAGACCGCAGTGGGCGACCATCCCTCATCAATGATGATCTTGTTGAGCTTGTGCGGCAGCCCTGATCTTGCTCTCAGCGATTTGCACCTCAAGAAATTCCTGTCCTCCGGTGAGCGTTTTGGCAACGACGATGAGCTGAAGACGTCTGTCACACGCTGGTTCCATTCACAGGCGGCAGAATTCTACGACAGGGGGATACAAAAGTTGATCCCACGATACGACAAGTGTCTCAATTCTGGTGATGGCTATGTTGAAAAATAGCTGAAACATTGCTGTACTTGTTGCCAATAAATATGTTCCTGTAAGCGTGAGTTTTTTTGTTTTTTTTAAAAAATACGGAAACTTACTTTCTGGATGCGCCTCGTATATTATTAAGTAGCCGAAGAATGGAGCTACGTATTGGTCTTATAATGTCTTAACTGTGTACCCCTTCATAATTTCTATATTTTTTGAGGTAGAAGGTTGAAATTCGGAATGTAGCTTACTATGGGCATGCCCATCTGTACTATTTAGTTTGGTTTTGATTGGTACACTGGGGTCGGAATTACGGGGGTGAGATTCAGGGAGGGCAACATATCTGTGTGCTATTTAGATACGTAAAGGCGGTGTCCAGATTTCTCTAGGCAAGATCTACAGTACTATGAAGCTTTGACCCAATTGTTCCAGGGGGGTCGGATTTGCGGGGATGGCAGTTACTTGGTCCTTAGAACTATGGCAACATATGGCATATTATACAGGGTGTTTTTGAATTGAGTACAGATTTTTTGGGAGATAATAGAAGAGGTCCTTAGAAATATTTTTTGTTATATGAACATGGGGTCCCCGCAGCTCCGTTTACTTCCAATACTGCATTGAACAATCAAATGACACCGGGACGCAGTGTGCGTTGGTAGGCCTAGATTATTTTATTTTTAACAAAAAACACAAGCAATCTACTGTAATAACTTTTAAAGTAATTGTTTGCACGTGCTTGTTTGTTGAAAAGTCTTAGGGCAAACTTCGTCACGGAGATTCCATGGTATCCAACCCCTTTGTAAATGAACTAATCGCATTCTGGGAAAGCAGTAGGTAAAGATTTGTTTTAAAAAGTTCACTTGATGTGTTAATTGTTAAAAATAATTGTCAATGCAGTATTGTAAGTAAACGGAGCTGCGGGGACCCCATGTTCATATGACTAAAAATACTTCTAAGGACCTCTTCTATCATCTCCCCAAAAATCTGTACTCAATTCAAAAACACCCTGTGTGTCATACTTGATTTAAAAACTTGGGGAGAGGTAAAAAAAGTGCAGATAAAGGGGTAAATATAGATGACCGCAGGATCTGCCACTTGCCTTCCCCTACTCGGGGGGGGGGGGGGGGTTAATTTCAGTTTAATAAATGTATAAATGTATTTCTGTTTCACTGCTAGA
Organism: Rhysida immarginata; assembly: GCA_023313115.1. Taxonomy (NCBI): domain Eukaryota; kingdom Metazoa; phylum Arthropoda; class Chilopoda; order Scolopendromorpha; family Scolopendridae; genus Rhysida; species Rhysida immarginata. The sequence continues at coordinate 264,568 of JAHWFO010004055.1, read as the reverse complement.
GCTCCTCCTTGGAATGTTTACAAGATTTTATTTACACAGGTGGTTTGCCATCGCCTTCCTATGTTAACAAAACGGCTACAAGATGTCAGCAGCAGCCGGGCCCGACTAGAGCACTTCTATTATAGTGCTCTAGGACCGACAGCTTAAAGTGCCCTCCGAAGCATGGGGGGTAAGATCTCGTGTCACTAATGGCCACCCATCCTAATTATATGATACAGCTCTATAATTAAACTCTATTCATATAAAATAAAAGAAATTGCTTTAATATGTTTAAGAAATATCAAAGGAATTACTTACTTCCTAAATGACAATTAAAATGAATCGATTAATGCATATCAATAGATTTAATTTATTAAAGCGTAAATGGTTGGATTTATAATTAAGACAGATGTTCATTAGAAAGTTTATAATATGCAAGAAATATTTAAAAATTTTAAAATGAATGATATAACGTACAAATGGATAAAAATAAACTTTTAAAAATTCTCTTAAGTAATTTGTAAAAAAAATAAATAAATAAAAATATAAAAAATAAGATTATTAGCCGATCACAAGTTTAGAAAGTTATCAGTTTGATAGCTAACAGTCAACTTCTTAAATTTTTCCTGGTTGAAAAAAAGTTATTTGATTCAAACAACAAAAATACATAAAACATACTCCTAATAATCGTTTAAATTATATTTTTTTATTTAACCAAAACATTCTGAATGGAGGGTAAAATATGAAGAAAGCATAAAATCATTTCAAAAGTTTGGAAAGATGTAAAATTTTGGTCAAATCCATTAATTTTTATAGAGCGTTCCAGGATATATAAATGTCGAATAAATGTTTTTCTATTAGAAAACGTATTGTAGTACAAACTGTGGGACGTCCATGTCAACTCAGTTTATCTGAAAAGGCCCGAGGACGACGAGGATTTTTTCAGGGGGAAAATCCTCAGATCACTCACTTCCTTTGGAAGTAATGGTTTGATCTAAAGTAGTCGGCTGATCCCTTGTAGTCGTTTTCCGGCTGCACTTTAAAGAACTCTTGCGAGGCAAATTTTGCGGCCCTGTCCAGATATTATCTCAGTTGTTGAAAGGGACGTTAATATCAACCAAATAAATAAATAATAATTATCTGAAAAGCGTACTGCGAAAGCTTTGCGAGACAGTGGGAAAACATTGAAAGATATTGCTGTTCAATTAAAGCGACCCGAATCATCTATTAGCAAGTGCCTGAAAACCATTAGAGAGAATGATGAAACTATCCTCCCGGCAAAATGAAGAAGTGGAAGAGCAAGGCAAGCGACACAACGTGAGAACAGAAAACTTCACCAGATTGTGGAAAACAACCGTTTTAATCTGAGCAAATCGGCCTCGGTGGCTCAGTGGTAGCGTGATCGCCTCTGATGCCCGAGGATGCGGGTTCGATCCCGGCCGAGGACGACGAGGATTTTTTCAGGGAGAAAATCCTGAGATCATGCACTTACTTCGGAAGGGAAGTAAAGCCGTTGGTCCCGTGTAGTCGTTTGCCGGCTGCACGTTAAAGAACCCTTATGAGGCAAAATTTGCGGCCCCTATAACGCCGTCCTGAAATGACCATAGCAGTTGAAAAGGACGTTAATACCAAATAAACCAAATCAAACCAACTAATCTGACCAAAAAATGAGGCTATGAAATTGACAAAAATGTACCAACAACTACAACGCTTGAGAAGGCTTGGTGATGTTGGGTACAAATCTCCAGTACCTTGCATAAAAACACATCTGAACAACAAGCAACGTAAACGCTGAACAACGGCAGAGTGGGAAAACATTGTATTCAGCGATGAAAGTATGTTTTGCTTAAACTTTGGAAATCGAGGAGTGAGAGCTTTTTTCGTTAAAATGAAGCGTTAAATCTTCAGTGATGTTTCCCACCAGGGTAACGATATGGGGCTCTATAATAGCAAAAGGCCCTGAACATATGTGCATTCTCAAAGGAAGTGTGAATAATGAAGCCAGCAATTCAGTCTTGGAAAATTTCCTTATGCCCACTCTTGAAGAATACTTCGTTGATGAAGATGTTGTTTTTCAACAGGATGCTGCATCATGTCACGTCTCACGCAGGACGAAGACTTTGTTACAGGAACAAAGAGTAAACTGCTTTAACTGGTCCCCAAATTCTCCTGAATTAAACCCCATCGAGAACAGTTGGGGGAACTGCCTTGAAAAGGCTCCAATACGTACCAAAGAAGACTTACAGAATCGTATCAAGGTTGCATAGTGACAGGTTACATTCGATGATTTCAAAGATGACAGATTATGTTCGATGCCGCAAATAATTCGAGCGGTAGTCAGATCCAAGGGTTATCCCAGAAAATAATAAACGCTCTAGATAAAAATTAACTTTTAATAATTCTCTTAACTAATTTGTGAAAAAAATAATAAATATAAAAAAAGGTTATTAGCCCCCCCGTTTTCGACACATAGTTTTTATGTCAACTCTACAAGTTGTATTTTTTTTTTCAAATGTTCTGATTTCAGTTTTGTGTACATTGGTAAATACCTCCCTAAACTTTTGAAATGGGAATGACACATTTCGAGCTTTTGAAATGATGGTATGAATATCTTTTTATTTTTTACACCAATCAGAATCTTTGGTTAAATAAAAAATATCATTTAAGCGATTGTTATCCGTATGTTTTATGAAATATTTGTTGTTTCAATTAAACAATTTTTTCAATCAGGAAAAATTCAAGGAATTGACACTTAGCTATGATACTTTCTAAACTTTCTAAACTTATGAAAAGCGCTTGTAGTAATAACTGAAAAAAATAATCAAATGTGCAAATTGAATTTCATGAGGTTAAATATTTGGACTTTTAAAAAATCCGTTAGCCAAAAGCACCTCATTTCGTATGTAAATAAACAAAATATAGCATCTAAGGGTCTCATTTTGCTTAGTAATACTGTTCAATGCATAGGTCTACTTTGAGTTTCAAGATATCTCTCAGAATGGTTGAAAAATAATTTTCCTTTGTCGAATTGACGAGAAATAAACAATTAAATTTATTCAAATATTTAGATATCGTAAATTTTGTGCCATAAAATAATGTATGTGTTGTACACACTTCGAAATAAATGACATTTATTTAATGTCTTATTATTTTATTTTTTTTTTTTACATATTATTTGCACTAGAATATTTTCTGTTTTTTTTTTTCAATTACTTATTTTTCTATTAAACTATTTCTATTGAAATTTTATCTTCTACTGTAATTTTAAAACCAGTAATCAAATATGAGAAACGCTTCTAATATTTTATTATTTTATTTTTAATTTTTTAATTCATCCCTAAGGAAATCTCTCGTCATTGTCTGAAAAAAAAATCCCTTAAATAGAAAAATGTGGGCCAAAGAGGGTTAAGTTAAATTAAGTGTTCAGTTATTATCTTCTTAAGGGCAAGGCGTTTCAATAAGAATACAATGAGGAATGAAGGGAGAAAGGAGAGCATGGACAGGTTCCTCCCATTGTATTTAGTAATGGGTAATAAAGCGATAATGAATCGACTCCTGCTGGTCGCTTTCATTTATACGAAGGGCAGGATATGAATTCAGAGTGGCCGTGGATCTGTGTCTGCGTGTGGAGTTATAAATACGGCGGTGGTTCTTCTTTCTTCATTCGTCTCACCAGCCTCCCCTTGTTGAAAGGTCAAACGATTTCATTTGGTGAGTTATAATCCAGCTCGCCTAATAATCCATTTAGAAGTCAAGCGGCGCCCATTCATAAGGAGATATTTTATTAAGCTTATTTTCCCTTTGGTGCTGGAGCGACACCTGGGATCCGTAAAAGGAACCCCGTCGAGGTGCTAATGTTCCCATAGAGTGAATGGGAGCGACCATCTCCCGCATTTTGAACAGTCCGAGTTTTTCCTTCCCTTACGTCTTCTCCCCTCCCTACTTGATGTAGAGACACAAATTGAGATGTTTTCTCTCTATCTAGCCAAATAAAAGAGTGATAAGATAATTTTGATACTTACAAAACTATCAAAATTACGGCATAGAGCCGAGCTGTGATTCCGAATAAGGTATCACCGAGACCGCGAAATTTGTATGTTCTGATAGCAGGGGTTCCGCGATAAAGTCAAACTTAATCCAAAGTGTTTCGCGAAGGTATAATGATTGGGGAGCACTGGATTGGAGGATATGCCATGCGGGAACAGGCACATGCTGATGAAGAACGAAAAACGTATGCATGAAAAATAAAAAATAAAATTGTGGAAACGTAGACGTCCTGTACTTCTTCTGTTTATTAGTCTAATTAGAAAGTATTAAGAAAAGACTTATAAGATATGCAGCGGAAATATTGTGATCATCTGAGACAAATTATTTATTTAGCTAGAATAGTTTACATGTTTAATTTATGAAAATGAATTATTAAATGAAAATGTCGCTTTAATGCGCTTTTTTGTAGTATATTACATGCTGGAAAGCTGGATATCGCGCCAAAACCTAAGCGAGGGTAGCATTGCATTCATCGCCATTGAAACGCGTCGATTACCAGCTCCTTTACTACACATTATTAAGTACCGAAAGGTGCTTTATGCTATTAGTGTGGGGAAACGTGTCTGTCCGTCTGTCTGTCTGTCTGTCTGTAACTCTAACTCCACCGAGGCTATGAAAGATTTGCAAAATCTAAAACAGATGAATATGGTTCATGGCACAAACCAGTTACAAATATTATCTAAATCGGTTCATTGGCACGTGCAAAAATGGTACCTCTATTTTCCCGCCTAGCAATTTTCAATAGGAAGATATATTGAGTAATATATCAAACAAATCGTAATGACGAGATAAAAGCGGTTATTCATTACTATATTCGTCAGTCGATGAATATAGTACGTGGCACGAATCAATCACAAATATTATCTAAATCGGTACAAGAGCACGTGCACAAATGGTACCTTCACGACCCCACCTAGCAATTTTCAATGAAGAGACATATTAAGTAATATATCAAACAAATCGTAATGACGAGATACAAGCGGATATAAATTACAATTTTCGCCAATTAATAAATATGGTTCTGTGAATGAACCATTTTGAAAATGGTTGTAATATAAAAATGACACGTGCTCCAATAGTATGTACCCTTATGACACCCTCAAAAATTTTCAATGCTAAAATATGGCATGTAATATATCAAACGACTTGGAATGATGTGTCATGAATGAATATAATGTAAAATTAATGATAGTCGTAATTGGTTACAAGAAACCTGGTTTAGTGGAACCATTATGGTTCATTGGAACTTTCAAAGCTTAAATATGGCATTTAATATATCAAACAGCTTGGAATGATGTGTCATGAATGAATATAACGCAAAATTATCGATAGTCGTAATTGGCTCCAAGAAACATTGTAAAACTAGAACTTTCAATGATAATCCTAATTTGTTCAAAAGTACGTGGTAATGGATCATTATGGTCCATTATTAACATAGGGCGGTTTATAATATGGTTCCGCGAATAGTTTAATTTAACCTTTCGGTACTTAGTTATGTCATTCCTTAATGGTTTATTTAATAATGAGTAGTGCTTATTTCAAAAGTTTGGATCCCGAGGATGAAGAGCGATATTTTTTCAAACTGATAATTTCAAATTATTTTTCTTTACTTTTCATCTCAAGTGAATATCTTCTTATGAATTTAAAAGAAACAAATGACCACTTCTATATTCTCCCAACTTGGACCCTTCTAGAAGTCAGTATGTCATGATCCACGATTTCTTCCCTAGATTCACATATATAGAGACCGCGCGCCACCAACTTCGTTACTAAAATAAATTGATGTAAAAGTCATTTTTTAAAATTTCTTTTTATATTTTTATTACCTAAACATATTCGACAGTGAATTTCCAATATATTTTTTGTTTATTAATATTTTCCTACTTAGAAACTTTTATTTGAAAACAAATATATGGAGCAAAACGCAAATAATAATGCAAGAATACTAATGCTGTTTTCTGAATTTCAAGAGCAATAAACTCTTCTATAAATATAATTTCAGATAGATTTAACCTCCGTTTATACTAGTGTTGAATAAAATAATTTTGAACATCGAGAAAAATTATTTTACAGTTTTTTTTTTTATAATAAAAATTAGGCATTTTTATCCTCTAGGAAATGATTGCTATTATTCATTTTTATAATGGTTTTCTTTTATGTAAGAAAGTATGTATGTATGAAAAGTAAAAATAACGCAAAGTATCACTTTTCAACTATTTTAGTTTTAAAAATTCCTTTCCTGAAGTATCCATGTCTAATTTTGACGGGAAAAGAAGGGTTTTCAAATTTCTTTCTAAAAGTTGCGTTTTTTAGATAATATTGAAAAGTTTTTTGAGGTGTTCTGATTAATAATGAGGCAAAATAAGTGATAGATAAAAAATATTCATGAATTTCATTTTTGAACATTAAAAAAAAAATAGTTTCAAAATGCGGCCTGACAGACCGCGCATCACCACCCGTGTTACAAACGCCCGCGCCACCTTTGGAGTGTTAAGCGATTGGGAAGAACTTGACACTCGCCTTACAGTTCGGACCTCGCATCCAGTGGCTACCACCTGTTTCTGGATCTAAAGGAGGTCATCGGCAGCCTGGATTTCAGCGACGATGAACAAGTGAAAGCTGCGTGACTTTCTTCATCGGCGGCAGCTTTTATGAACTGATCATGCGGAAGTACATTAAGCGCTATGACAAGTGCTTAAATAAACTTGGAAGCTATGTGGAAAAATAGTTTAAGGTACATAGAATCTGGTAAAGAAAAAATTTTGAAAATATATATAGTAGTTTGTTTTTATTACAAAACGGTTCTTACTTTAAAAATGACCCTCGTATGTATGCTTGTCCAGTTTTAAAATGCAACTTGGAACTATGTTATAAAGTGGAGATTTAACACACAGCTGTGTAATACTTCTACAATAATGAAAAAAATTCAAAAAATGGAGATAAGTCTCTCAAAAACATAGAAATTAATATTCTATATATCGGGTGAATAAAAAGCAGGATTGGAAAAAAAAACAGTTTTTGGAAAAGAAAACAAAAAAAAAACCCACA
>JAHWFO010004055.1:230600-243428 GCA_023313115.1 Rhysida immarginata | reverse complement strand
AGTGATCCAGTAAAATGTCATCGTCTTATACAGTCCGCAATTCCTACAATATTTTCATCCGCTTTCAAATTCGAAGAAGTAACTCAATCACCGAGTAATGTTTTAACAGAAGGCTCAGAACACGCTCCTCCCCTTCCTAGCGCCTCATCAGGAGTTGGAACTTCTTTAGCTTCTTCTTCATCAGTACAATTGCCTGCAGGCTCTCCACCCTCCCCTGTTCCTTCCACATCTTTAGATGCTGGATTTATTTTAGAATGCAATCCTACTTAAACTGGTGACTTCTCATGATTGAGTATTTTTCCAGATACCGGCAACATACCATCGCTTCTCCTCTTATACTTAACGGTAAGAAATGCAAATATTTTGTACTTCTATTCTGAATTTATTTTTCAAATTTTGTTATATAAATAAATTAATAACGATTTTTTTTAAATTAATGAATTAATAAAATTTATTTTTTTGTTTAGGATTTTTTAAAGTATTTGATTGACATGGTTTTAAATTACAATATAAATATTGACTTTTTTTAAGCTGCAAGAAAACAGATTAAAAGACGACTTGCAGACACTCCAGATTTATCTGCTTCAGAGGCAAAACGAATTCATGGTATTCATCAAATACATCAGTAATAACATCAAAAGATACTAAATATACATGATTGGCTTGGTTTGGTTTGGTTTGTTTGGTATTAACGTCCTTTTCAACTGCTATGGTCATTTCAGGACAGCATTATAGGGGCCGCAAATTTTGCCTCGCAAGAGTTCTTTATCGTGCAGCCGGCAAACATTATATTTGTAATTTCTTTATATAACATGAATTCTCTAAGGTGATGATTTGATGATTTCATATAAGTGAGTTCAAAATTAAAATTGATTACATGTAGAGAACACCAAAGACTTCTCATGTAGAGAACATCAAACATTGGAGACTCCCTCCAGGTGAAATACACACAGATTCCAAATATCCGATGACCCTCTGTCCAGATGGCGACAAACTCTTCAATCGGATATGATAGCAGTTGAAAATAAAATAATATGGAACAATGTCCATTCCTAAAATTATGTATGAATACAGAAAAGGATGGTAAAGAAAAAAATTAGATAAGCAAAATTAAATGTAAATTGAATATAACAACGTTTTCGAGAACAGACAAATCTCAGTGGGTTTTTTAAGGGAATTTAAGTGATGCAGATTTTTTTAAGGGAATTTAAGTTAAATGTTTATTGTTAATGTATATTCTCTGTCTTAGATATTGTGTATTTTAATTTATTATTTGCCAATTATTACATTTGTTAATTGATTTCTGTGCTAAATTATTGGGCTCCAATTTAATTGAGACAGATTCTTTTAAACATTTTTTGTAATTTCTTTCTTTTGCTATAATTTTTATTTGTTGCCAACTAGGAATGTGGTTGTTTGTTATGCAGTGGTTAGCTATTTTAACATTATTATTATTATTATTATTATTATTATTATTATTATTATTGGAGCGTAACTCCCTTACCAGTCACCATTGTAACGTCATCACGCCTAAACCACTAAACCAATAGTAGCCAAATCTCGCACACACTTAGTGTGGTGCCTGAAGGTGGTTTATATTTTTAAAAAAACGGACATATGTGATGTCGTTGAAGAGTAATAAAGGATCTGGTTGAGCTCCGTGATGAGGTCCGTGATGTACGTGTATTGTGCTGAAGCCGAACGCGAATTTCAATTGTCAATGCAGTCAGTAAAGCTATACGTGTATAATTGTTGTTGACGAATTCTCAATGCTTGGACTGAATTTGCTGGGCAAAATAGACAACCGACTTCGTCAAGGAAACCTAGAAAAACAACATGAAATTCTTGACGGAGATGCATTGCTGCTTTTGGACGACATTAATCAGTTGTTTCCTGTTGGTGATACGCCAATGCATAAGAAACCGAATCCATCGTCTACTTTTGCTGTTCAAGGAAAATTGGTCTACCAACAACTGAAAAAAGAATTTCATTTAATAACGAGTAGGTGAAAACCAGGCACCATTTCGTGAACTACTCAATCGTGAAGTGGTGAAGGTGATTTTCTTCTGTTAAAATCTAGATTTGCAAGTTACAAGCTTAACGAGAAAGCCCACTTTTCTAACGCCATTACGTTGATGTCTCACAATAAGGAAATTTTGGAACACAACGAATATCGTCCTCGGTGGCTTAGTGGTTGCGTGATCGCCTCTGATGCCCGAGACGCGGGTTCGACCCGGCCGAGGACGACGAGGATTTTTTCAGGGGGGAAATTCTGAGATCACGCACTGCCTTCGGAAGGGAAGTAAAGCCGTTGGTCACGTGTAGTCGTTTGCTGGTTTCACGTTAATTAACCCTTGCGAGGCAAAATCTGCGGCCCCCATAATGCCGTCCTGAAATGACCGTGGCAGTTGAAAAAGACGTTAATACCAAACAAACAAAACCAAATCAACCGAACACAACGAATCATTCCTTCTTAACTTAAGTGCACCTGTTACATTCATTGCTGCTGATCACAATAACAACACTGCTCGGGAGGCATCATCTGACGAAGCACGCGGCCTCCCTTCTTATCTGCAGCTGGCAAAAAAACTGCAAGGTAATGCTCCGTCTAAACCTATGGACGTTAAAAGGATTGTGCAACGGAACTTTTGGTGAAGTGATGGACATCGTCTGTACACCGAGTGTCGACAAGGCGATACCAAACTGTTTGCGTGTTTGTAAAGTTTGAAAAATACACCGGACCAACACTTTATGATGTGACCCATTTCCCCCGTACTCGTTAACTTCAAAAATTCAAATGTAGCATGCACACGATAACAAATTTCACTTCATGTTGCATATGCCATATCAATTCACAAATCATAAAACAGGGGCTCTGGCTCACGTCATTTTGAGGTAATCAATGCTCCCGCCATCTGGTGAGCACCGGTAGAAACGGCCAGATCATATAGTAAGCAGTGGCTTGATCGGGCCGCTTTTCCCAGTGTTCAGCAGATGGCGGGAACTTCGATGACGTCAACCAGAGCCCGAAAGGCAGTGATCGAGCATACCTTATACTCTATTTACCTTGGTTTACGACGCTTTCTGCGCTTCCTTACGCTCACAGGGATTAGATAAAAACAGTTCTCCCCTGGCTGTTGTGAATGCCATCTATTATCAATAACTGGCGATAGCCAAACTCCAGAATTATTTCTTAGCTTATTACTCCTGCTAAGAATACTGGAGCTCGAAACCGTCACAACCCTTTGTGACACTACTGTTTTTAGGCACCCGGTCCCATTCCTGGCGCAATACGACTCAAATATCAAGCAGATATACTTAGCTCTATAATTTCAGTAAAGAGATTTAACATTTTCAGCGAATGTTACACGAATAACAGACAACAATCGCGTTTCGTGATCGTGAGAAACTTTTGATAGTGAATTACCTGTCTTCCTTTTTTTATAGTACATTCCAATGACGTTATTAAACGAAAAATACAAAAGTTTGCTGCTATTTTTCGCTGTAAGGTAGTAGTAGTAGTAGTAGTAGTAGTAGTAGTAGTAGTAGTTGTGTAAAATTGCAGATGATAACTCGTATGAAAAGAGTTTTGTAAATTTATGTCCTACTAGAGAATGTACCTGACTTTGCTAGACTAATCGGCGTTAGACCAATCGTCATTGACCCATCGAAGCCATATTGATTAGAGTAAATTTTAGAATAATTAAATTATGGCTTTCTTTTTGCCAACTTTGGCTAACTACATAGTAGAGTAAAAACATTGAAACAGCAAAATATGAATGTATTATCAATATACAATTAAAATGCTATTATACAGTTAGTTATCTTCCAAGACTCTTTTGTAGACGATATTGTTTGTTGATCCGCCAGTAGTATGGATGCAAATGTTGTCAGGAGATCCAATACGTGAGCATGTTACATACAGTTCTCCATTTAAAAAGCATGGATTATCCAAATTGACTTCAGCTACTTTTAATGACTGTTTTTGCACTTTCTTGATTCTCCAAACGGGAAACTGGATACATTGGAAAGAAAATAGAATAGCATACTTTTTTGATTGCAATACAAGAAATCAGAACTTGGTCAGTATTTTTTGCACAGCAATGAGGATAGTAGCCTCAATAACGTGCTCATGCATATTCTTCACAAACATTCTTGTTCCATTGTAAAGCTTTTTGGATTAAAAGTGCGTAGTAGAATGATAAGATAGCTAACTTTAAGTTCTTTACAATGTCGAGGCAATTCAGGAAATTCATGAGAATTAAGAAACCCCGTGTGTTATCTTCATCTTGAGGTTCTTATCCATTGATCTGTATACTTAAAAAAAAATTAATTCGACATCTTGCTCGGTTCTCCCTTTGGCAATCTCAAGGAGTTTGTCTGAAAAAATCTTTGCTTCTGGCCATTTTCAACACTGCTGGCAGGTTTGTTTTCAGCCCCAAAAATGACATATATTAAAGGAGACATTAATTTCATCTTGGAATATTAAAAAGTAGTTAAGAACCCTTCCCGGTTTATGCTAAGGAATCATGCAGAGTTTGACGTCCGTCGAGTTCCTGGTTGCAAAGGATATACAGACAGACAGACTTTTCTTAATGCAGATTGTCTTCTATCTCCAGAAACTAACTCACTGATAAAAAGTCATTTTATAGATTTTATGTTAAAAACTCATTGAAGGAATTTTATTGGGGTTTAAAATAATATTTTCCAGTAAAAGAACAAGAAATGTTAGAATTTGAAAAGCTTTCGTGATGTAGTAGAAATTGCAAGCACACCGCAGTTATAATTTTGCACCGGTAAATGGCAATAGAGACGCAATCTCAAATAAAGAGATGAGCTTCCGCTCCTATCGTTGTAAGCTACTTTCCTTCAAGCGGCTATCCCCATATTTTCATACGTTTTACCCCTTTATCTGCAATTTTTACCTCTCCCCAAGTTTTTATTTAATCAATAAATTGATTTTCTCGAACGTAATAGGTAAAAAATATAAAAAAACAACTCTTATCTTCTTTCCTTTCTCATCATTTCCGAACGTATGATATATCATATGCCATATGTTGCCATAGTTCTAAAGACCAAGTGACTGCCACCCCCGCAAATCCGATCCCACTGGAACAATTGGGCCTAAACTTCATAGTAATGTAGATTTTGCCTAAAGGAATCTGGATACTTAATTTTACGCCTTTACGTACCTAAATAGCACATAGATATGTAGCCCTCTCTGAATCCCACCACCGTAATTCCGACCCCCGTATACCAGTCAAAACCAAACTAAATAGTGTCCATAATAAGCTACATTCCGAATTTCAACCTTCTACCTCAAAAAATGTAGAAATTATGAAGAGGTCGGACTGACATTATAAAACCAAAAGTAGCTCCATTCTTATTCTACTTACGAGGGTCAGTCAAGTCAGTCAAATGAAAACCGGAAGTATTTTTTTACAGCTCCTTTATTACTGACAGAGTTGGTACACTATTTTTCAATGTAGTCCCCATCTTTTCGATCCATTTTCGCCACCAAGTCAGGAAGGCATGGATACCTCGTGAAAAAAAAAGAATCTTCATATAATGGAGATCTTGATTATAGGAATCTGCATACCGTATTTCACTCCTTTGTATGCATAAATACACCTAGACCTTTTGGTCCCCTCTAATTTTCACCCCAAAAACTTCGACCTTAGTGGGCTAATCAAAACCAAACTAAATAGTGTACGTGCACATACCCATAGTAAGCTACATTCCGAATTTCAACCTTCTACCTCAAAAAATGTAGAAATTATGAAGGGTGATTCAAATCGTGTGTAAAATAAAACCAATAAGTAGCTCCATTTTTCCGCAACTTCATAATAAGCTTATAGATTATGAGCACTTGAGCAATCGTGCGTCGACAAAGCGATTTCACGTGCGTACGCCGATGTCAATAATGCTTAAAAGATGAACAGAAAGTAACAATATATTCCTTCCTGACAAATCGATTGTTATATGACATGCCTTTATCTTGGTATTCTTTACACTCACTGTTTTATCACGTGAATTCGACAGGAAGGGGTCCACGAAAAATTCTGAAAAGTTGAAACGGCCGAGCTAAGACTTTGATGGTCATATTTATGAAAAAATAATTTGAAAAGGTTAATCCGTTTTCAAGTTATCGTGCAAACGGCGGACGGACGGACGGACGGATAAACGTACAGACCAAGGGCGCATTCTTAAGGATGCTAAAGCTCCTAATAATGAATTTTATGATAAAAGTCTAAGGCAATTGATTCCGATGTGCATCAGCCACTTTTCCTTATTGGCTATTTTTAATGCGAATTAATTTGCAAGGAGGGCAGATAGATTGCTCAGTGCTCCAGCTATGAGGTCTGCTGGCAAGACCCACCTTATCATAAATCTTCTCTTTATGGTCTCTGGAGCGATTGACTGTCGCTGGAAACGAAAAACCGCGGGTTCGAATCCAGCCGCTGGCCAGCGTAAGCTGTGAGGCCATTTAGCCAGACTTGGTCTGAGATTTGAATGTCAGTGACAGCGGCTGGAAGTATTCAATTATTTTGAGTTTTTGTAATGTTGACATGTTGAAAATTAAGTACTTTCAACTTGTAAAGGGTTTATACTGTTGTGAGTACATCGATGTTAATATATATTGAGTATAACCCAAATGAATAATCCAAAATTAGATCAAAATCTTGTAATCAGTTCTCAAAAGAACATCGTATTTTTTGAGCATTAGTCTGCAGATCAAATCTTGATCGATGATTGCTTAGATTTACACTTATTAAATATCAGAAGTATATGTACTAGCGCGTGGGTACAGGAGGGGAACTGAATGGAACACGCTTTTGAGGTATATTGCTTATTCTTGCTGCAAAAAGGAAATTCGCCGGCCGGACACATCAAGGTACCGATTAAGCTTGCATTCTTATTGGAGCGTAGCTCCTTTATCAGTCACCATTGTAACGTCATCACGTCAAAACCACTAAACCAATAGTAGCCAAATCTCGCACACACTTTGTATGGTGCCTGAAGGTGGTTTGTATTTAAAAAAAACGGACAAATGTGATGTCGTTGAAGAGTAATAAACGTTCTGGTTGAGCTCCGTGATGAGGTCCGTGATGTTCGTGTAATGTGGTGAAGCCGAACGCGAATTTCAATTGTCAATGCAGTCAGTAAAGCTATACGTGTATAATTGTTGTTGAAGAATTCTCAATGCTTGGACTGAATTTGCTGGGCAAAATAGACAACCGACTTCGTCAAGGAAACCTAGAAAAACAACATGAAATTCTTGACGGAGATGCACTGCTGCTATTGGACGACTTTAATCAGTTGCTTCCTGTTGGTGATACGCCAATGCATAAGAAACCGAATCCATCGTCTACTTTTGCTGTTCAAGGAAAATTGGTCTTCCAACAACTGAAAAAAGCATTTCATTTAACAACGAGTAGGTGAAAACCAGGCACCATTTCGTGAACTACTCAATCGTGAAGTGGTGAAGGTGATTTTCTTCTGTTAAAATCTAGATTTGTAAGTTACAATCTTAACGAGAAAGCCCATTTTTCTAACGCCATTACATTGATATCTCGGAATAAGGAAATTTTGGAACACGACGAATTTCGTCCTCGGTGGCTCAGTGGTTGCGTGATCGCCTCTGATGCCCAAGACGCGGGTTCGACCCCGGCCGAGGACGACGAGGATTTATTCAGGGGAGAAATCCTGAGATCACGCACTTCCTTCGGAATGGAAGTAAAGCCGTTGGTCCCGTGTAGTCGTTTGCTGGTTTCACGTTAATTAACCCTTGCGAGGCAAAATTTGCGGCCCCCATAACGCCGTCCTGAAATGACCGTGGCAGTTGAAAAAGACGTTAATACCAAACAAACAAAACCAAATCAACCGAACACAACGAATCTTTCCTTCTTAACTTAGGTGCACCTGTTACATTCATTGCTGCTGAACACAATAACAACACTGTTTGGGAGGTATCATCTGACGAAGCACGCGGCCTCCCTTCTTATCTGCAGTTGGCAAAAGGTTGCAAGGTAATGCTCCGTCTAAACCTATGAACATTAAAAGGATTGTGCAACGGAACTTTTGGTGAAGTGATGGACATCGTCTGTACACCGACTGTCGACAAGGCGATACCAAACTTTTTGCGTTTGTGGGTGTTGGTAAAGTTTGAAAAAATACACCGGACCAACACTTTATGATGTGACCCATTTCCCCCGTTCTCGTTAACTTCAAAAATTCGAATGTGGCATGCACACGATAACAAATTCCACTTCATGTTGCCTCTGCCTTATCAATTCACAAATCATAAAACATGTCTCTTCAAAAAGCGTGTATTGATATCGGCAAGTCAGACTTTGCTGCTGGAATGTCATATGTGGCTTTTTCATGGGTCAAGTCATTCGTAGGCATATTGATTGTCAAATAATTTGATTCGAATCGTTTGAAGTCGATAAACACCAACAAACAACTTGAAAATAAACATCAATTAACTTGGAAAGCATTGATAAACGCCTATTCCGCTTGAAATAAACATCTTCAAGCCAATAAAGGCGGCGTGGAAGTGGTCTAATGTTTTGTTAGTTTGCCCTTACCTCATTTACACGGATAGTTACATTTTATGTTCCAATAAGTAAGTCAATTAAAATGAACATACATTTTCATTTCAACTTAATGAAAGATTCCAAACGATGCTGATTTTCCAAGTATCAGGTTTAAATCTCACCAAAACTTTGGAGTTTTATAATTTGCGGCGTAAATCAATTTATTATTGTCCCTTATTTCAGCATTATCCTTAAGAAATATGAATAAGATAACTCTTTTTTCTACAAGTCATCCTTTTTGAATGCAAAGTGGTCGTTTCAAATGAATGGAATACTGCGAGCGCCGTTTCATAATAATGGAGTAGTCTGAATATTCCATTTCCATACCTCTTCTAAAACGTTTTTGGACGTACTCTCCTGTTCGTTTTCAGTACGTATACACATTGCTTCATTCAATGGCGAAGCAAGCTCATGCCGAGCAGAGGACAGCAATTTCAGCGACCGCTTCAGCTACTCGCAGGAACGTTCACTCCGACGCCATAAAGGTTACCGCTCCTACCGAGCAGAAGACTTCTTTCCCGAGAAAAGCTACGCCATCATTGGGACCAGGCTATGACTTCCAGATTTTCTCGTCGAGTATAAGCTTCACCATTGTCTACGCAGCGGACCTACTCATCTCTAAATTTTCCCGAAGGAGTAATTAGCAAACTATTTATCAAGCGACGTAGTCGCCGGAATATTTCCTTGGTCCGTTCGTGGCTATATAAGGGAGAGTCTCGGCACTTTCGCCCTAATCTCGAGTTATGCCGAATTCCTGTCAATCTCTATCAAAAAGAAATCTCTGGTTAAAGTTTATATGACGCAGAAATGGATAATGTTATATTGCGTCGTATTAAGATGAATATAAATATAATTCAGTGCCCGCTCTCCTCTCCAGCGTATAAAATTTAACAAATTGTTGTATATTATTTTTTAGCTTTGCGAGTAAGGTCTAGAGTTTGCCAATAGAATGTTAATGTCTGCATGAGAACTAAATTTTTTTGGAAGGAGTTCGTTTGTTGCTTATAGTCGTTTCATTAGTGCGTTTACTTGTTAAAGCTTTTAGTAATTTTAGTTTTGAGATTAGACAGTAGTTTTAAAATTTTGTTGCTTCAAGCTCTCTGCTTAGTATCCGTGTTTTCTAATGGCTGCTTAAATTTATTCTGCAGCTTCCCTTGCCAAACGGGTCGAGACGTTTAACGCCTATTCGTAACTGCGACGTGGAATGCGGCCAGCAACTAGAGGCACAAAACTATACTCAAGTTTTCAAGTTAAATTTTGTCTACAGTCAGCTAATTGTAATTTGCTATGTGTATTTTGGAAGTAAACTAAACTTTGGGTCGGTAAGAGTTGTTCTGGGGTTTAATCTTGTTAAAGGTTATGGGCCTTAATTGTTTGCTAAAATTTTGCCAACAACCTTTATGTCGTTGATTATAACTTTTAACTTTGGGGAAGGAATAGTTTTCCCGTTTATCTGTATTATTAGGGGTTTTTCCTCGTGTCAGAGGAATACTCCTTATAACCACTTTCTTTGGAATATAATAAATCCAATTACTCTGTTAGTGAAATTGTTCTTATTATAAATCGGTTTAATATAGTATATTGGGCTGTAACTATGGTTATTAAAAAAAAAATGTATGCTTCTTGTAACTACTTCCTTGTACACTCACAACTTCCACTGCGCGTGTTCGTGACAAGTAGTCGGATAAGAAGAATTGTCCTGGAGGAGTAGGAGGACATAAGCAATTCATTGAAATACGTTTAATGCGATGCGATGTCTTATAATAGGCCTATGCCTTTTTTTTGAAGTGAAAACTTCTATAGGCGCACCGCATACAAAATTTTTGCTGGGGAGTGAATTTGTCTGATCCGTCACGCTCGGAAGTGAAACGTTTTTCGGTAATACTCGGGAAAACTCGGATTTCTGTATTAGCAGGGAGCTCAGTGTTTTGTATGATAACTTTAAAACGAATTAACTTTTTCACATTCAGTTTTCAACAATCGATAAATATGGGACAGATACGAACAGAGTTCTAATGTAACGTGTCAATAAAGGGATTGGAGGGTAATAAAGAAAAGTGGCAAAGATCGGCAATTGAAAGTAATATTTTAATTGTTATCTGACTATTAAAATATTTACTACAACTCTTTACAAATCAAATCAACGGGATGCGCCGTAAGATATATTAATAACTTTTTTTTTAAGTTTCCATTCAAAAAAAATTAATTGAATTAAATAGATTTTAAATCCATTTACAAAATTCGCAATGTTCTAAACATTGCACCACAATATTAATTTGCACAACTTTAGAGTCGTAATCGTCTATACTTCTTGAGTCCGTGTGCGGCTTAGAAAACGACGCGTAAACCTTTTTGGTGGGAGGATTACTGGAACCCTTAATGATAATGAGGCCTGGGGAAGCAAGGTAACCGGGAATAGACTGTGGCAATCCGTACTTACGCTGTTAAAGCTTTCCGTCTTAACACAGCTAACTCCCGTCTCTCTTGGAGGAGTCTGGTGGTCTTCGGCTGCGTTGTCCTTTAAGAAATGTCGCTCTATCGAATTATCACGAAGACTGCAAATCTGTATCTCTTCTTTGGAGCTATCCACGCCGTTACTCATAAGAGAGCTCTCGAACTTTAATGCAAAGAGAGCTCCTGCTCGTCTGTCAATTCGTTCTCAACCGTTTTATCTGACGGGTTAACACGAAGCCCCGAATCTTCTGTGAGCAAAGGGTAAGTATTGGCTGTAGCCTTGTTATCGGGCTCCGACGCCAATTCCTTCGGCGGACAGATTAATTGCCGTGCCTTTCACCTCCCTCCCCCTTGTGGAACCCGGGAGGAATAAACTTCTCGGTTCCCGCGATACACACGGCACCTAGGTTTAGTTGTGGCTTCTGGAATACTACAACTAGAATAAGGCCTAACTTGTTGCACGTGCGCTCGCCTAGAAGTCCCTCTTGTCTCCGGGTGCCCATGAAGGTTGGGTGGCCTCGGACAATTCACTTTTTTGGATATCCCGGCGAACTTTTACTGCTTTCTGTCGTCTGCTTCATTCTTCTCTCTCTTCCTATCTTTCGCCTGCTTAGTTACTATGGCGCGAACTGGGGTTTGGATGGAGTTCGAGCTCCCCTCATCCAAATTTTGTGACATCTAAGGTGAGATATCCGGAATGTGTGCACAAATGGTACCATTACGATATCTCCTTAAAATATTCAATGCTAACATATGAATACAGGGTGAGTCGAAAGTCGTTGGACACCTTTCTATCTTGTAAAGCAATGCAGTTACGCAAATTCCAATACAGGAAATAAAATCTTGTAAACATTCCAAGGAGGAGCTTCAGCAGTGAAAGAGAAATACATTTATACATTTACTAGGAAGCCATCAATTTCATTTGCTGGCAAGTTGGAGCGGAGTTCAGGCTTTAAACTAATTTAACATGGATTTTTCACTTACATCAGGTCGTTGCATAACAAATGTCGAATTTCGAGGTGGGTTCCGCGCTTCAGCACGGTTTCCACGTTTAGTAGCAAATACCCAAAACAAAGTGGTACATTCCCAGAGATAAACCTATCAGCGATCGGCTGCCTGAAATTTGCATGTCTGCGATGATATTTAATAGCGTTTGAACCCAAGCGAAGATAGCCATGACTTCATACGAATTACGTGTGATAATGCAATACAAGTTCAGCTTGAATCACACTGCATCCGACGCCTCTCGAAACATCAATAAGGTATTCGGTGTAGGCACCATAAATGAACGTATTGTCCAACGTTGGTTCCGAAAATTCCGGGCGGGAGTGACGGACCTGGCAAATGAGCCACGCGGCAGACCACCCAACGTGTTGAATGACGCCGATGTGAAGCATGTCGCTTCAAAAAGCGTGTATTCATATCGGTAAGTCAGATTTTGCTGCTGGAATGTCATATATGGTTTTTTCACGGGGCAAGTCATTGGTAGGCATATTGATTGTCAAAGAATTTGATTGGAATCGCTTGAAGTAGATAAACACCAACAAACAACTAAATAACAAACATCAATTGACTTGGAAAGCTTGATAAACGCCTATTGCGTTTGAAATAAACATCTTCAACCCAATATAGGCGGCGTGGAAGTGGTCTAAGGTTTTGTTAGTTCCCCATGAGATAATGGAAAAACACTTGTTCAAATGTAAAAAGAAAAAAAGTAGTACAGTACTGTATATGCATTTTTATCTTGTCACATATCACATTACTCATTACCCAT
>JAHWFO010004055.1:191446-208908 GCA_023313115.1 Rhysida immarginata | reverse complement strand
CGCTGTTAACAATAGGATTCGGAGTCTATCTTTAATATACGTCATTGATTATAACGATCAAAGTCTTCGATTGTTACGTCGTTGTGTTGACTCTGAGCCATGACGCTAGTACTCTGATCACGTGATCACATTGACTCGGAGCATGACTCCGAACGAATAAGTGAACGCACCTTAGGTGGTGTTGCCTCGTTACCAGCCGAGGCCAACGAAAGACAAGCTTGGGCCAACACTACCTAGATAAAAAAGGTCTGCGCACTGAAACGTCATATATTGTTGCCTCATAATTAGAAGGACAAATTTAAAGCTTATTGTTGCTAGAGATGCGATTGCCTTCTTTGTGTAATGTAACAATAATTCAGTGCGCAGGCCTTCTTTATCTAGATGGTGTTGTCTGGGCACTCAAAAATCACCTGGGTTGGTCATATTCATTGGACAAATTATAACATACTGTGCTGACATAGTCTCTTCCCGCATAATTAGTTCTACAAACAAGAATTTGAAAAAACACTTGCTTTTATTTCATAAATAATTACAGAAGAAAAATAACATAACCAAATTATCTTATCTCTTGCCAAAGAAATGGGAATTAAGTTAAAATTAAAATAAATTTTAACCCTTTTCAAAATATGAAGTTAGAAAAGTCTTGTGTTAGATTGCAATGTCTCATTGAAAAGAGTCAATCTACCAAATTTGGAATAGTTTGAACCACGGGAAGTGGGTGAAAAATTGATTGCAAATTTTAACCCAAATTAAAGGAGAATAAGACTTGAATGAAAAGATGAAAGAAGAGTACCAATCCAAGAGAGCCTTTACCTTGTCCAACGAAAGGTTGACTGAGCGTGTCCAGTTAAATTTGCGACTTCAGTTGTTAAAAATTGTTGCAAAGAGAAATTAACAATGTCTAACAATCGAACTGGGTAACAAAGCCAAGCTCTCCGTCTTCAAATCTATCTTTGTCCCCATTCTCACCTATGGTCATGAGGCTTGGGTAATGACCGAAAGAGTGCGATCGCGGGTACAAGCGGCCGAAATGAGATTTCTGAGAGATGTGGCAGGTGTTACCCTACTAGAGAGAGTGTACAGCAGCACAATAAGGGAATCTTTAGGTGTTGAGCCGCTACTTCTCCGCATTGAGAGATCTCAGTTGCGCTGGTATGGCCACATGATACGGATGCCGCAAACTAGTCTTCCTAGGCAGTTGTTATTTTCCAAGCCGGTAGGTAAGAGACCAAGGGGTCGGCCTAGAACCAGGTGGCTAGACTACATGGAGAACCTGGGTTCGATTCGCTTGGATATTACCAGGGAGGACATGCGCCTGATGGCGGAAGATCGCGATCGCTGGAGATCCTCCATAGGGCTGCTGCCCCCGCGACCCTAACGGATAAGCGGGTTTGAAAAGTAAGTAAGTAAGTAAGTAACAATCGAACTTGGAAATTCAATTATACTGGCGCAAAGTCAAACTATCGTCCGACAGGGAGTAACTTATATTTTGCTTGCTCATTTGGGTTAAGCATCTGTAACCCATGGCAGGACTGAAATAAATCTTTTCAATCCCACGAAAATTTCAAAAACTCCTGACAAGTCAATGCCTATGCTTTGGCTCATTATGTGAGATATCAGGAAGAATTTCCCCCCGATATGCTTGATAAAGCCAATGAGTTGAACCAAACTAAAAGACAAAATCTCTTCAGTCCACTCCTTTTTGGGAGAACTCAGCACTTTATTTGGACTTCTGCCGAATTAATTAACATTATAAATTACGATAAACGATAATTAAGTGCTGATCATCGCAAACGATTACTGTAAAACTTCTCAATGGACTTCACTAAGATTTCATATAAATATGAAGAAAACGTTAGAAGTTATAATATGTGAAGCACTAAAGTCTCCAGGCTTGAATAACTGTTGCGGCCTGGTGACATTAAGAAATAACTTTCGCTTGATTATTGCATGGGCTAAACTTAGACCGTACGTTATTAGCTCTGTAGTACTTATAAAGCGAGAGTTCCTGTTTATTTATATGGTTGGTTTATGGGAATTTCGTACTTCAATTGCTCCAATGAAGTTAAACCGTCGAGAAAATGTTGCTGCTCCAGCTTTACTTTCTGGGCTTCGCATATTTTTCAGCTGACTGCTTAAATTTTGAATGGAGTGTGACATTCTGAATAAAAAAATGTTTACCCAAATGCTATATACTCCTGCATTTGTTATTACTGTGTGCGATTTTAAAAGAATGCGGCGTGAAGAAGCACCAACACCAGATGCAAACAAAGAGCCGACGCGAAACAAGGTCCAACACATGTAAGGATATTTGTTGGATCCAAGCATGCGAAAGACTTCGAAATTTCTTTAAGTGGTTCAGACGGTGCAATTCATTTGGTACTGCGCATTTGAGAAGTGCCACGTGCATAAACGCGGTGGAAAGAATTTACTGACAAACAATCTTGTACAATTAAAGTAAATAAAGTTTATTTCAAAGCAAATACCTGACTACAAATTAATAATTACCGAATTAAATAAAGTGAAATAAGCACAGCTTTAAAGTTCCTTCAATAGACGAACACATTATCGCTGTAGGGTATGAGCGTTGAAAAAATTATTAACTTCCTCCTTGAAACGCACTAGGTGAAAATCTTTCATGAGACATAAAAATACCAATATTAGAGTTAGAGTATTATGAGTAATACAATAATCAATCTACTTTGCGATAACGAATCCAAAATCCTCCTTCAGAAAGACATGAAATTCACAAGGAAAATGTCGAATATTCCTTTACGCTCAAGTAATAATTCTTTGGGTTGAAATATAGCAGGCGGAATGTTAAATCCCTATAAACTATTAAGTTAAATACTTCTTCGCAATGTTCATGTCCAGACACTTGAATACACGGGGGATTCATTATACTCAGGTATTTTTTTGTCCGTCCATCCTTTGTAGAAGCCTTATATTAAACTCCTATTCGTGAGCTTTCTCGGATCCATTTGTCTTATTTTCTCGCTCGCTCTGTACCTCTGATCCTATAATCGACTCTCCCCTCTTCTCTTCGCGCTGCGCGTCATGAGGAGCGAGTGACATCACAGCCCTGTGCTTGGCATAAAAAACACTGGTTTTTAAGTTTCTTTGATTTTAGCCGTGGCAAGTCCATATTTTTGAACGATTTGTTGATTTTTGAATACAAAATTAATTACAAAAAGTTTTTCTTCCCGTTCTCAAAACGGGCATTAACTCTCGTGAAGCCTAAATAACAATCTTTTATGCATTTACTAAGTGTTACAGTGTTATTGTTCAACTTCGTATATCTGTATCCCTCTGACCGTGGGTAAAGTAATCAGGCACTGAGCCGGATGGTAAATATCGATATGGACTCTAGAATATAAGGAAGTCTAGAAGTGTTGTATTGGTACTACCATTTTTTGATATAAAGTTTCACAAGCAAAGCTGGAGCATATAAGGTCAGCATAACCAAATAATTCTTATCAAACGTCTGCTGGCCATTCTTTTATACAATTTACATAAAGGGCCCAATCCGCTATTACGGAGGAGGGTTGATTCGGATAAAATGAGACAACTTTAAACGCCGCGTATGACCTTGACGGAATGTGATTTGCATGACTCTTCCACTATTCATGGGGATTAGCTTTGTATACACTTGTTGCTGTTATTTGGGACATTTCGTGGTGAAACATGGCTTCCAAAATCACACCTTTTTGGGAAGGGTATATGTTTGACCTTTCCGACGCTAATTTCAGTCTTTCGTGCATTGTCGAATTTTGCAAACGAAATGGTATTGTGGTATCCAAAGCTACTGTAGGTCGAATAATCAAAAAGAACAAATTGCGACCATCTAATGAACGTGGACGAGCAGAGAAGCAGACCAGAAACAAGCCCCAGTCAACACGCCCAGCTCAGATGATGCGAGAAATCCGGTCTGAAGCGCTGAAAGAAAATCCCCCCACACAGAGAAGTCTAGCCCAAAGAAAAGGTATTTCACAGGCAACAGTCTCCAGAATAATTCAAGACAATCTTGGGCTGGAGCGACGTCATAAAGCGCATCCACATGGACCACATGGACAAGGCATCAAGCCACATTGCCAAGTCATCTGTGGCTTACTACAGGAAGATAGAACAGGAGACGGGCACACGAGTTATTCCCTTCTCTCATGTGCCTGTAAAATCTCCTGACGCATCACCGATGGATTGATTTCTGTGGTTTTGGTCTCCTGAAAAGACGGCTCGGAAGTCGCCGACCAAGAACCGTAGATGGGCTATGGAAAGTGTGTCAGCAGGTGTGGAACGAACTTCCCATGGAGTCCCTCAAGCTCAGCCTACTTCAGTGGAAATTACGGTGCCAGGCGATAGTCCAACAACGTGGTTCTCACATCGAACACAACCGATGGTGGCGCCATGGTATTACACCATCGTAACAGAATTGCAAAGTCGTCTCATTTTATCTGAATCAACCCTCCGTATATACGAATTTAGAAATTCTGCTCTACTCTACTAGCATTCTATAAATTCGGCTTTCGTTAGTGGTATTTCTAAATTGCTTATTTATCTGGACTCAGTAGAAGCGAGGTATATTCAATCTACCTTAAAACCACCAAAGTTTAAATTTTTTCAAATTCTATTTTCGACAATATGATCAACAAGGTCTTAGCTCGGCTAGACCAGCAACAAATACACAACCAATATAGGGTGTGCTCATGATTGTCAACGATAGTTGAGGTTGATGTTGGCACGAGTTGGCATTAGTCATGCAGCAGTTATTAGGGCAAACTATTAATATCAAGTTTTCAGCGTGTTTCGTGGACCCTTTCAAATCGATTGCACGCGCTCAAACAGTGACCATTAAGAATACCAAGATAATGGTATGTCATAGAACAATCGATTCATAGTGATGAGACAGGAATGAATACACTGTTACTTTCTGTTTATCTTTTAAGGAATATTGACATAGGATCGCTTTGTTAAGGCATAATTGCTCAATTACTCATGATACATTAATAATTTTACTTCTGCGTCAGAGCTAAAGTTCTTTCTTGGACTGTTTGCAAGATTTTATTAGAATTTGCTGACGCCCGGTATTTTTAGTGAAGATATGCAGATTTATGTACCATCTCTGTCTAAGAAGAGAATGTGTGATATAACTTCAAAAATGATAATTTCCGGAAAATAAGAAGACAAACTCCAGATAGAACTATACAGGTTGTCTCATCTAAAGTGAACCAATAGCCAACTTCTAAAATATAAATCCGACAGCGTACTTTCAATGGAAGGATTATTGTATTTTTATGTGAGGGGATTTTTTATCTGCATTCCGTTTCAAAAAAACCCGACGCCATTTTAGAATATGGAAGTCAACTTTGAAATGTGCAATGGACACCCCTAATGTTAATGGCATTTTTAGATTGTACACAACATTTGAGAAATGTTTAATTCTTGGCGTTTTTTCAACTGATCCTCATTTGCCTGTGTCTCCTAAACGGTTGGATCAGATTTGTATTTTAGAAGTTGGTTATTGGTTCACTTTAGTTGAGACACCCTGTATATGTATACAATGGCGCTTGCATATTAATAAGTGGTGCAATCACCGTGGTTGTTAATAATGGCTTGACATCTCCGAGGCATCTTTTCTACTAAGCTCCAGACAAGCCGATATTTCTCCCTGGAGCTGGAAAAATATTGCAAATAGAAGAATTGTCATAATAGTTCTGACAAGTGCATTATGTCCTGGGCAACAGAACAACTTCTTGTGTTAAACTAATATACGGAGAAACTTAAATCAACAGCTTTGCAATCGAACGGAAGAGCAGGAGCGGGCGGCTGAAGAGTCCGATGGTGAGGAGGCTCGATTGAAGATATTGTAGGAGATTGTTTGGTGATGTACACTGACTGAGCAAAACTCATGGGATAGCAGGTCGATGATTCGCGATCGGACACCATGTGTGTTTCACGCCCCCTGAAGTCCTACGCGGCGGCCGCATTTGTGTGCGAGACCTTGCGGGAATGGCTGTGTGTTTGATTCATGTGAAATGCATTCGAATGGGGTATGGTGGTGGGTGCCCGACGCACGGGAAGTTCGATTTCGGCGATCGTGCATGAATTCGGCTTCACACGTTCAACCGTGTCTAGGGTGTACCAAGAATGGTTGGAGGAAGGCGTAACAGTCCACAATAGACAGTACCGGGCGTCAGCCACCCTCGAAGACCGTGACCAGCGACACCTGGGACGAATGGTCGACAGAGACAGGAGGGCCACAGTGCGACAAGTTACGGACCAAATCAATGTTGGCCTGAGCTAGAAACGTCTCCCAGTGGACAAACCGTAGGAACATGTGTGTCCTCACCTATGGGAGCCGCCGCCTTATGCGCGTACCACTGTTAACCCCGCATCATCGGACACTATCGGATGGACATTGCAACAGTGGCGTAATGTCATATGGTCGTACGTGTCATAGTATCAACTGTTCCAAGACGATGGGAGGCACCGTGTGTGACGCAGAGCTCATGAGGCGATGGACCCGGCTTGCCAAGAGGGGCGATGGGGTATCAGTGATGGTCTGGGGCGCGTTTTCCTGGTATGTAATGGCCCCCCTTGTTCTTTTGGAAAACACGTTGAATGGTCTGCGGTATCTTCAACTGCTCGGAGAACATCTCCACCCGTTTTTGGCCTTCCAACACTCCGACAACCATGTCGCTCCAATGTCGCCCGAGAATGGTTCGAAGAACATGCAGGAGAGGTCCAACGACTGGACTGGCCACCCCGAAGCCCTGATATAAACCCTATCAAGCATATCTGGGATGCCATTGAACTCAGGTTCCGTGCACTGGATCCTCCACCCACGAACAGATCGCAATTGGCGCCATCTGCCTACGAAGGTGTACCAGGGACTTGCAGACTCACTTCCACGCCGTATTGCTAGAGGGGGTCCGACTAAATATTAGGTGAATATCCCATGAATTTTGCTCAGTCAGTGTATAAACAAACATATACCACTTTTGGGCCACCCTGTATATCAATATCAAAATCATTGTTCTAGCTTTGTTTGGTTCCAACCAATTAGGAAGTAACGTTCTTTAATATAGTGTAATGTGCCAGGGCCCCATCACTAAGCTCGGCAAAGGAGTGACAATCGTAATCATATCTCGAAGTAAAACTAGATCAGATATCAGATAAGGTTTGTATGTCTGTAAGTAGTTCTAATTAAATAAAATTTATCGTTATTTAATCCAAACGTTAAACTACTACCTATTATATAATAAACCTAAAATTTATTATATAGTAGGCTGTGGTTAAACAAACTCGTTTTCTGACGATATTTCCAAATTGACGAGAATATTTTTTTAATAATTGGACAAAAGACTAAGTTATGTACATTTTTGAAAAACTTTCTCTTAACTTTTATGGATTGAAAAGACTTGTTCCAGTCCTCTTCCATCGCGACTTCTCTACATAAGCAAAAGAAAGGCTATTTTTCATGACTTCTGCCTTCTAAAAAATCTAAAGTCAAAACTGTTTTATTTTTCTTTATTTTTTCACTGTTTTCCTGTTTTTCTTCTTAAAACGAAAGCTTATTGTTGCGCACATCGTACAACAAAGGATGGCTCATTCGCAAAAATTTATATAACAACAATCTTGCCGAAAAAATACACAACAAACTGGAAGGTTATTAAATACGAGTGTTCAAGGAAAATAATTTCGATGCTGAAAAATTATAATTATAATTATCAATCCAATCACATCACAATTCGAAGTTATCTAACAACAAAGACTTTATATTTCAATAACGAATCTACTCGACGGTTGGTTCTTAATAATATGACTTTATTTGTATATGATATTTTTTTTCATTTTTATATACCTTTATCCAAAATAAATTAGTCTCAGTTGGGGTTGAAAAAAGGCGGCGTTATATGCGGTTAGATATGTCAACCTTATCACAGCAGCGTATCACGAAAACAAACCTTTTGACAGTCGCGGACCACTAAAACAAAACAATCAACAAAGCATTGATAACGACATTTTGGGCCTTTTGGAAATCTCCCTGTTCTAGCACCACCAGTTTATCGCTTTGCGTGCCACTAGTGGTACGCGTACCAGTGGTTGAGAACCGCTGACATATGAGGTCCCAGAGCCCTGGTTCTATATTCACTAGGAATTGGGCGGATTTCTTTGAGATTTATAAAAATTCGAGAAAGTTATTTTCCGGTTGCTATCTATATGCAACACTTCGACGTTATCGGAATCAATTTATTGACCAATTTGTAAAATATTCTGACCATAGCTGAATAATTCGGGCTTGTAATTCTTGATATACACCCTTGTGGAAATTAATTGAAACAAAGCATGTTTTCTATGTTACTCGTAATCCTTTACTAAAAACAAATACGAAAAGTTAGTTGTCGGCTGATTCAATCCTTACGTCAGCAGTGGCTGTATTGCATCAAATTTTAGAATCCTGCCTGACCGCCGTAGTGTAATGGCTGATACAATCATTACATTAGCAGCTACAGTATTTCATAAGATTTTAGAAACTTGATCAGACCTGATTCGACCGCCGTTGAGATGGATGTGACACTTAGGAAGTGTACGAAGATAGTAACTCTGCACGAACAAACAGCTAAGACGTATTGAGGGATTGCTTTAGACGTTGGCATGAGTTTAGCAAATGTCAGCCGTGTCATCAAGTTGAAACAGGAAACTAAACGTAAAGGAAAGTGTGGTCATAAGAGAAAAAAAAACAACTCGTAGAGATTACGCTTACTTGCTTCGACAAAGAGGATCCCCGCAAGACTAGAAATTGTTTTTTTCAATTAATTTGCAAAATGTTCTTTTACACAGATCTTAACTTTCCTTTTGCTTCGGATCACATATGGCACGTGTCATATTTAATTTCGTGACCATCCTATGTGACCGAGAGAAGAGTATGCTATTAATTTTTGATTATATCCTCCTATGCCGCCAATAATTGCTGATAGAAGAATTGGTCCTATGAACCAGTCACCAAATAGGTTTAATAATAAAAATAAAAGATGCGATATTTTGAGAGGTAGTTAAAATTAAGCAATTAATTCATTGGAGTTATCTATAATCGAAGGGAGTCAGAAGTGAAAAGTCTCAGCGCCTAACTTCATTATTAGTGCTCCAGAGTTGTCCATGATGGATTTTTGTTCTTTGTTGAGCCAAATTGATCTTTCTAGTTTCCGACTAGATTATTGTACACATAATCCGAACCGACTTTACTTTTGATACTAAATAAATCTTTGTAGCGCAAAGAATGTTTTTGCTGATTGCATCCTTTTGAAGGGTGGTTTGGTTTGGTTTGGTTTGGTTTGGTTTGTTTGGTATTAACGTCCTTTTCAACTGCCATGGTCATTTCAGGACGGCGTTATAGGGGCCGCAAATTTTGCCTCGCAAGGGTTCTTTAACGTGCAACCAGCAAACGACTACACGGGACCAACGGCTTTACTTCCCTTCCGAAGGAAGTGCGTGATCTCAGGATTTTCCCCCTGTAAAAATCCTCGTCGTCCTCAGTTTATTCCAACACGCAACCGCTGAGCCACCGAGGCCGATCTTTTGAACGGTGGAGACGTCCTTGATTTATTTACGTTTGGATAGGCTATACACATTTCGACTAGAATCTGGTGATCTTTCAACACGACGGAAAAGAACATTGTAGCAAAGTATTTATACAGTTCATTTGCATAGCCAAAGAGAACAGACAACATTATTTTATGATATTGACGAAACTCGACCAGTCAGAAAGGTCCACGGGATCTCGATCTAAAAATCTAAGATGTTGTTGACCTTTCTTAATTTCTATTCTAAATTATTAATGATTGATAAAACATGAAAAAAGTCAATGTGAAAAACTATGTGTAAAAACGGACTTTGTCTCCCGTGTTGTGAGAACTGAATCGTCTTGCTGCCAATGTACCAATAATAGGTACAAGAGGTGAACGGTCGAAGCTGGGAGGGCGTTTGCAAAAAGACAGGCCCTACGGTAGTCGACGAAAAAAGACAGGCCCTAGCGTAGAACAGCTATCTGACTCATAATAGTCTAACTAGTGAGCAACAATCCAACTTTCATTGTTTCCAGCCATGACCTCCTTTATTACTCCAGACCCGTTTTAATTGCTGTATTTGGAGACACTAGAGTCTCTCAACTTTCCCACAGGAACCACGATGGCGCGGTTTAACCTCCCTGTCTGATTGTTTACAACACACGAAAAAAACATAAGATGGACACAATGATGGTTATATTGTTGCTTGGACTAAGATGACCAGGTGACATTTCATTAATCCAATTTAGATCTCTTTTTTTCGCGATTTAGCTCCACTTTTAATTTATTTTAATTTAAATGAGTCTATGCAAAATGTTTTTATTATTTTTTTATTTTGTTTGCACTACATTATGCTCATCTCAATTGGTATAGAGAGGGAAGTTAAACAGCGCCATGGCAAAATTGATGGACGCCAAAAGCAACAATAAAATATAGTCAGTAAAACAGGTCTGTAATAATAAAGGAGGTCATGTTCCAACAAACGAAAAAATACTGATTGATGACAGAGTGTAATTTTAATTAATGTCCAACAAAGGACAACTCATGAAAAAAAAGGCTAAATCGGCAATACTACGTACACCAAGGACCATAACAATTTAAAGTCACGTGATTAAATGACTGAGTATGACCAACATCACCTAGACAGAAGGCTTGCGCAAAGAAACGTCATACATTTTTGCATCACACTAAAGCGGCTATTGTTAATTGTATTTCTGTAACAATGTATGACATTTCTGTGCGCAGGCCTTCTGTCTAGGGGTGCGTTCACTTATTCGTTCGGAGTCATGCTCCGAGTCAATGTGATCACGTGATTAGAGTACCAGCGTCATGGCTCAGAGCAACGCCACCTAAAAAACAAAACCTTCTCACTGCCTGTGGACTGCGTCATCAAACCAGGGCTGACAATCCAACTTTCATTGTTTACAACAAACGAAAAAACGCTGATTACATCGGGTGCTTTTTCGTTTGTTGTAAACAATGAAAGTTGAATTGTCAGCCCAGGTGTGATGACGCAGTGACCAGGCTTTGTTTTTTAGGTGGCGTTGCTCAGAGTCAACCGAGGCCAACGAGAAAGACAGGCCTCGAAGCGGAAAAGTCACCTGATCATCTGGGTCCGAACAACAATCCAACCTTCATTGTTTCCAACAAACGAAAAATTACTGATTGTTAAAATCCAAGTTGGAGACAATGAAGATTGTATTGTTGTTCGGACCCAGTTGGTCAGGTGACTTTTCCGCTTCGAGGCCTGTCTTTCTCGTTGGCTTCGGAGTCAACATAACGACGTAACAATCGAAGACTTTGATCGTCATAATCATTTGTGTGCAGTATTGCCAATTTAGCCTTTTCTTTCATGCGCTGATCTTTTGTTGGACATCTTTAATAAAATTTAAACAATGCACAGCAACCATCTACCATTCATTTACAAGTCTTCAATTCTCTTCAAAAACTCTCATCATTATTCGTTGGTGAACTTGTTATTATTTATTCTTATTATTTGTTATTTTATCTTCTCCATTTATAAATGAGTATAGAATCATTCATTAATAAATAAACATATTATACTACTTCGCAAATTAACGTATAATGCACAAAATAAAGAAAATGAGCTTTTAAATTGGACACATCCCTGCTAAATTGGCAACACTGCTTGTGAACGATTCAAGATATTTTTTCCCCTCTTCGCAACCTCCGGAGGCATCAGCAGTGCCCATGGCACTTTTGGTTATGGGGAACCTTTAACATTAAGTTATTTTTTATTAACAGGAATAAACAATAACATATTTTTTATTTTTTATTATTTTTATAAAAACAAAGTTCTGGTCATAATTGTAATTTTAATTTATTATCACAGAGGCTAGGGTGGCCTCATGCGTAAAGATGGAACTGACATTGAGCATATAAAAATTAATAATTATGCTGAAGAAATTGTCTTGAATCAAATTTTCGATCAATATAAGGTAAATTTTCGTTTGTATCGTGCCAAGCCTACAACAATGGAAGGCTAACCAATTATGATAAGCTATGATCGTGCACTTTCGAAAGATAGAGGCGGCCATGTTGATAGTTAAACAACGTATGCGCCAGCTTGAAGAGATAAAGTCTTCTCTTGTTTGTGTGGTTGCCACGGCTCCTAACAAGCGCACTAGCAAACGATATCTCATTGTAACAAAATTAATCATCGTTGAAGTCGCAACTTTGTTGGCACTCTTCATTGTTGCGTCGTCTTTCTCATTAATTTTTTTGACTCCGATGACTCCAGCTTGAAAGCAGGAGTTAAGGGAGTTAACCCGAGTCGCACTCCAAGCGAATAAAGAAACAAACTCCGAAAGACTCCAAGCGTACCTTGAAGTTGGAGGTCAAGGGAGTTAACTCCGAGTGAATAAAGAAACGGAGACCAAATGACTCGGAGCTAAAAAAGAAACGGAATCCGAATGACTCAGAGTCACGGGAGTCACTCAGAGTAACCCCAAGTGAAAAGTGAACGCACCCTAGGTGGTGTTGGCATGACTCCCGGAGCGAATAAGGAAACGCACCCCTAGAGAGAAGGCCTCCGCACTGAAACGTCATACTTTGTTACATGATCATAAGAAGGGAAAATTTAGGGCTTGTTATTAGTAGAAATCACGGTCTATAGGTTGGTTGGTTTATTAGAATTTTTGGCGTCGACTACTAAGGTCAGTTTGCGCCTTTTACTCAAGTTATATCTGTACGCAGCCCAGGACAAACACAAACATCCTTGCCCACGGCGGGATTCGAACCCACGACCAGGCGGACTCGAGTACTAGAAAGTCTACGCCCTAGTCCTCTCGGCCACCTGGCCGGCTCACGGTCTAAAATGGAAGGACAATAAGTACCTAGCGTGATCCTTTGCATGGTAACAAACTTAAAGTTCCTTATGCAAAATGTTCAAAACTCAAATTGTAAGGGTCTAAACGTCACGCGAAGTTTGCTTAAAACCTAGCGGAAAAGTCATTTAATCTGAAAAAGGTGGCAGTTTATTTTGATAGGTGTAGTAGACTGAATGAGTAATGTAGGCTGAACCGAAATGGATTGCTATGGATTTTGATGATTGATAGGGATTTTGTTGGTGATTGTTATGGATTTTTACTCACTAAAAATCATAACATCACTGTCATATCGGTTCAGCTTATTAACAATGTTGAATCATTTACAGAACCAAAAACTTTTCTATTCTTAAACTTTATTTCAATTTGTAATGCCATCTTTACATTAATTTAATTCATATCAACTAAGGAAATGCTCTTAATTTCGATGAAGTAATTGATTTATTCGTTTAAAGAGTTCATGAAACCATTGCCGAACTTCGTTAAATTAAAATATCACTTTTGTGCCAATTTCGATACATTTTCAAACGTTTCAATGTTTTGTTCATTGTTTTTTGCTGGACGGATTTTTTCCTACAAAAGATGTTCAAAATGATTTCCATGACGCTGAATGCACGCTTGTGCTTGATGGATAACAGATCTTCGTACAGAATGTAGGACATCATCTTACTTAACATCATTGAATGCTGCGATGATTTTATGGGGTATTACAAGGTTCCCGTTAAATAAAGCATACGTTTGCAAAAAAAGGTCAAGTAGTGTGAACTAGTTAATCGATGAGCTAAGAAATACGTACATTGTGACACCAGAGCTGTTGAAGGCCCAACTGCCGCACGGCATGAGGATTTTCATGCGATCAGATATGCCAGTTTTGGTAATTCATAACGCCGTCTCATATAACAAATCGTCTGTCATATGTCTCTCAAGGAGCCAGTTGCAGAAGCGTGTTCGCCGTTGGAAGTTAGCTGGTTGCAAGGCTTGAACACACTGTACGTGATAAGGATGTTGCAAATTTGCATGTAGAACTCTCCAGACTAAGCTATGGGACCGGCGTGTTACCACTGTGGAACTGGATTTTACCCATGATGCACATTTTTCTACTACATTAATGGTGCATATATCGTTGAAACGTGGAAAGCCTATTAAAATTCATAATACACTGGCGGAAAAAAAAATCCCAACACCACGAAGAACTTGTGCTAGATGAATGAAATTTGGACAGTATATTCAGCTATGGTATTTATTCAATTGATTCAAGTTTCAAGGTTACAACTTATAGGGGGCGCCACCAGGCCCACCCTGTACATGGTAAAAGGCACGGACTTTAGTACCCGCTGTAGTCGCCGCGCTGGTCTATGCAGGCCTGCACACGTGCATGCATACGGTCGTAGAGATGCCGAATGTCATTTTGTGGTATGGCATTCCATGCCTGTTGTACCTGGATGGTCAGATCAGCGACAGTTGTTGCTGGTTGTGGAAGAGCCCTGACACGGCGTCCGTGCTGGCCATGGTAGGATGTGGACATCCTGAAGGGCACGTTGGGTTGCAGAGGCCGTGTGAGGTCGAGCGTTATCCTGTTGGAACACCCCCCTGGTATACGGGTGCATTTCGGTGAAAATCATGAACGTTTGGCAAAAGTGTGCACGAAACTGTAAATCCACCCATTTAGGTGCATTTCGGTGAAAATCATGAACGTTTGCCAAAATGGCAACACAATGGGTTCAACAACCATCCGAATGTAAACATTTGCCGTCATGGTGACTGGGATAACCACCAGGGGTCCTGCTGTTGTAGGAAATCCCTCCCCCATACAATAACGCCAGGAGTGGGGCCAGTATGCCGACGACGGATACAGCTCGGTAACAGGACTTCCCCACTCCTCCTCCTGACCCTTGTGCGTGACAGAAACGACTTTCATCCGTGAAGACCACAGACCTCCATTCTGCCCTCCAAGTCGCTCTGGCTTGACACCACTGAAGACGGTGTTGAGGGGTAAGAGGCAAACATGCCACAGGGCGCCTGGAGTGGAGGTTCCTGGCCAGGAGACGGTTCCGAATTGTGCGTGGAGTGACATTGGGTGCCACAGCAGCCCGAATGTCCGCTGCAGATGCCATCCGATTTGCCACAGCCATCCTACAGATGCACCGGTCAACCCTGTCTCCAGTGTCCGGGGGTCGTCCAGATCCTGGTCTCCTGGTAATCCTGCCTTCCCTGGACCATTCTACACAGTGGCAACATCTCGACCCATGCGTTCTGCAATAGCACGGAACGAACGTCCCCCCTCTCGAAGGCCTACTATACGTCCTCGTTCGAATTGGGTTGGCTGCCCATATTCACTTCGCAGTCGCCTTCGAGGCATGTTTTACGAACTCTATCACACACGTCCACAAGTGTCTGAAGTGACACAGACGCGCGTCTGATCTCCTTTATATCTGTCATTGGAATGTCTCATTTGCATGTACAGGGTGGCGCTGGTGCCCCCCCCCTATAAGTTGTAACCTTGAAACTTGAATCAATTGAATAAATACCGTAGCTGAATATACTGTCCAAATTTCATTCATCTGACACAAGTCCTTCGTGGTGTTGGGATTTTTTTTCCTCCAGTGTATAAAACAAATTGCATTCGAGTCGATTATTCCGCGTCATTTATTAATTTATTAATTTCATTTATTTATTTCATTTATCTATTTAAAAGAAAAAACGAAAATAGAAACTAAATATAAATACGAAAACAATGTTTCGAAAACGAAAGCAGATGTTTCATGGAATAGCTAAGCGAGTTACTTCCCGTTAATGTCTATTGGCTGGCGTTAGAAATGACGTCATCCTGTCGTTCAACTTATGTGGCGGCAGTTATAGTACCAACACCACCTCAAGAGAAAGCCTGAGCGCGAATACGTCATACATTGTTAAAACGTCATAGGTGGTCATCTCGAGGCTAACGAGAAAGACAGGCTCCGGCACTGAAAAGTCACCTGACCAAGACAGGTCTATTAACAATGTAACGTTCATTGTTTCCATCTTGTATTTTAACAATCAGTGTTTTTTCCTTTGTTGGAAACAATGAAGGTTGGATTGTTAATAGACCTATTTTGGTCAGGTGACCTTTTAGTGCCGGAGCCTGTATTTCTCGTTAGCCTCGTAGCCATCTTTAATCGCATTTCTACCAATAATAAGCCCTAAATTATGATTAGGTATAATGATGTAACAATGTATGAAATTTTCGCGCTCAAGCTTTGAGTAGAGGCAAAACCTCCTAGAAAGAAAGCCTCACAACTGAAAAGTCATGCATTGTTACATCATCATAAGTCGACCAAATTTAGAGCTTATTATTGGTAGAAATACGATCAACAATGGTCGAATTATGATGATGTAACAATATATGACGTTTCAGTTGTGAGGCTTTCTTTCAAGGAGGTGTTGATAGTACCAACTAAGGCTGCGTGCGAGTCGAATAATTTCAAGAAAACTTCGATTTGAACCATTCGAACATGCTATCAAATCTGCATTAAAACAATTCAAAATGAATTGATCTGTTTCTCGAGTCATTCGAGCCTTTATCGAATTCATTTGAACTAGCATTGAAGTTTGGCTGCTGTAACGAATTGTGTGATTCATTCAATTAATTTGTATTCAACAGCTTTTGAATACCTTATTCGAAACCTATTCGAATGGCCTTTGAATATTCCTTTCGAAAGCATTTGAACATATTTCTTTTGAACATACCTTAGTTTTCTTCACTTTTCTCAACATATTTGTTGTAATGTTTCCGTATGAAAGACCTAGATGATGAATTTGGTTCCATTTCTAGCACTATTGTTCTAACATTAAAGTTAACGTTGCAGTCGTACGTGTAAGAGTGGTTCTGAAATCTTTGAATTTCAATTAGGTATTTTAACTAATTGAAACTGCATTTAAAATGTCCCCGAAGATTTCTAATGGATTAGTCCGCCATAAACACCGAAATGAGCTATTATTTGTAAGTAGTTATAAGCTTATTTTCGGATGTATTCGAAGGTTTCGAATGGTATCGTTCGGATAAAACCAATTCGAGCCTACAGGAGTGATCAGCCTCCTTGAATCGAATTAATCGAATGGATTTGATTTCAATTCAAGTGTTTTTGAACTTTTTCCGAATCCATTTAAGATTATATTTGTTTCGTTTGAAGCAGAATTTGTGGTTTTCAAATGAATTCGTCTGCACCCTTATTCGACTCGAGTTAACACTCGTACGCAGCCTTAGTACCAACACCTCCTAGAGAGAAGGCCTGTGGACCAAAGGTGTATGCGTTGTTACATCATCATCAAGCGGCCAAATTTAGAGCTTATTATTGGTAGAAATACGATAACAATAGCCGCTTGATGATGATGTAAAAATGTATACACCTTTTGTCCTCAGGCCTTCTCTCTAGGAGGTGCTGATAGTACCGTAACCACCGAGAGAGAAGGCCTCTGCGATGAAAAGTAATACATTGTTACATCATCATAAATAGGGGATTGTTATTCGTATTTTTACCAATAAGAAGCCATAAATTTGCCCTAACTATGATGA